>LS488743.1:16997-48404 GCA_900490705.1 Pristionchus arcanus | reverse complement strand
TAAGCAATTAAATAATTAAATATAATTAAATTTCATCATTTCACAATCGTTATCACACTAGTAAAGTGCAAACTTACCGTATTCTCTTTTAAATTTGAATTTTCGCTGCGTGGCTGAGTATCAGTCCATTTTCGTAATGATTTAGGATCGATAGATTTTCCCCAGTTCTTCTCGTTTATCTTGTTTGTTTTCCGTTTTTATTGATTGTTTTTGAGGCTTTTTATATAAATCGTTATATTTAACCTCGTCTCCGTGTATTCCTAAGTGGTTCATAGCCACTGCGTTATCTTTGATCCGTTTTCCACTTGCTTCTCTGACCAAACTCTGAATCTGACCATCTGACACGGGTGCTACTCTGAACACCCGCTCTGATCTGAACCTTGCGACTGTTATTTGCTTTGGTGACGCCGAAGGCTATCTTCATTTGCTAATTTCAGTCCGTCGGTTCGGCTTCCTTTGAGTTAGCTACTGAAGGGAATAAATCTGATAGACGTTACCCGGCCAATCTTCTTGAACCACACCGTCCGCCGATTAGCGTACAGGTGTGTATAGTTGTATTAGGAAGTGGGCAAACGTTACAAAGCTGGTGTGTAGTGTCACAACAAGCCATCTATTGTTTATTCGTCTCGAGAGGTCAGCGGATTGCGTGAAAGAGAGGGAGCTGCTTCGATTCTTCGTTTCCGCCCATCAGGCAGAGTGCTGGTTTTTCTTCAGATCTTTCTGCAGCGAGGGCACCTGAAGATTATGGTATTAGGGTACGGTAGTCGATTAGTGAATAGCTCCGAGCCGAATCGGATCAGACTTCGATAGTTTACGATATGCGAGTCAAGAATTATGGCCCCGTGTGTGGTAGGTTACGATATGCTTGACACCGAGATAGAAGTTCCTGGCCTGGACCCAAGTGCCCTCAAATCGCTCACATTCTTGAGTGTGTCATCGTCTCGTTCGCCCGATCCTCCGAGTGGCACTCCTTGAGGGGGCGTCGGTTCGGGAGTGAGCGGCGCCATCGGTTTGGGACTGCAAGGGATACGGTAAGGTACGGTAGGTCAGATGCGAGTACTAGCGAAGACACCGAAATAAAACCAGTTTGTGATTGAGAACCGTGAGATACCGTAACCCAAGCACCTCGAAACTCACTTTTTCTTGCTGGAGAAGCAGCCAACGAGCAGCGCGGGCAGTTGGGTGAGTATCTGAGGGTTACAGCAATCGATTAATAGGTACGGTAAGTATCTACAGATTACAGCTGATAGAGCAGCTGACGAATACGGTAACCGATTAGGGAGTACAATGGAGAAGCCAATCGTTACTTGAGGATTTCAGTGGGATACGGTACAGGATTACGATGGCGACGTTTTTAATGAACCAAAAACTTTCTCACCATGGCGGGAAGGAGGAGACCGCTCATCGTTGTGGAAGGGAGCGATAGTGGAAGGATGGGAAGGGGGGAATGAGGGAGGGCGATAATTGGATCAATAATTTATTGCACTTTCTATAGTTACATGATGCTAATGAACCTTGAAAATTTTCTTCATTCAATCGGTGGCTGACTTTAAAAGTAGCTCTTTATTCACGTCAAGCGCTTTTACAGTCGTAAACAACGACAGATGGAATCGTTATTGAGCTCTGATTCTTGATACTTGGTCTCTTGGATCTATTTGTCATCGTTGGAATGATGCGATGATGAGTCATGGAAAGAGTTGCATTGTTCAAACAACTCGATCGTCTCAGTCTTATCATTTCTCACTTGCCACACTTCCTTATTTCATGCATTGTTGGGCTATTTTTGTTTCGTGAATCTCATATTGCTGCGCTTTGCTGATAAATGAAAACTTCAAGCGCTTTTTTCGCTTCTGAGTTGTCACTGAAAGGAATCTGTATTGCCTTGTTAGAAGCTCATCATTCTAGAATAAACTGATTCGGCTATGTTAATTCAAAACAATTTGTGTTTACTCATACGAGCGTTCTAGAATAGTTCATCACAAACTTAGGGGATGAATCATTGAAGTTGGTTGATACGACGCATTGCTCACAGCCGTTTTCTTCAGCATTTGTCCGCATTCTTCTCTTTTTCGTTTTCTTCTCATTGTTGTAAATTATCAGCTCTCTTCCAGCCAACAAAATGGGATTCTGCGGCTGCCTTTGTGGTGATGAGAAACCGAAAGAGACGGAGACGAAGAAGGAATCGACGGTGGTCACGCAGCAGCCGGGAGCTGCTGCTGCTTCCCCGGCTGCAGATGCAGCAGCTGCAGCTGCGGAGCCTGCTGCCATTTCAGCTGCAGTTCCGGTAGCAGAAGCTGCAGCTGCTGCACCAGCTGAGCCTGCTGCCTCTGCTGCAGAGTGCGTTCTTTCTATTCATCTTTTCTTGAAACAGTAATGACAATTTGTGTTTGCATCATACCTAGAATGCACAATTTTCTGTCTCGCAAATATTGATTGATCTTCCTTCACCTCTTCATTCCAGAATTCCAGAGGAGCCAACCGTGGTCGCGCCGATGCATTCTGCAATTGATGATGAAGCATTGACCAAGATGTGAATCGATTAATGACTTTTTATTCAACTGATAAATTGTCGTCTACAATAAGTGAATTATGAAATATCAACATGTAACTTGTGAAAAGGATGAGTCAGGATAATTGTTTTATTGTATTCTCGCATCCCTAATCATATTGTGACCGAAGTGAGACTCGGACTTGAACCAGATGTGAAACACATTTTAATCCGGTTGAAACGGAACTCTGTTGGTGATTTCGAAAGGTGTCGTTCTTTCGATGGTTTCCTTCCTCTTTTCTCGTCTATCGCTACAAAATGAACGATAATCCCTTCAATCTTCTTCCTTTCTCGTAATCTCGCGAATCTTTAAAGATCGTATTCGACGCCCACTATTTCACGCTAAATCTGTTCACAAGTGAGAGCCAATTAAGAGGAGGAAATATAAATAGCGAGCGGATTCGATGATCATCACGAGCATCGGTTCTGCAACTACTGTAGCTTTCTTTGAAATTGTTGTCGTCAATAGCTATCATATTTTGATTCTCTTGTATTGATTCTGCACTTGATTCTGCAATTCGTCTATGTATTTCGCCTTCAATATCTTTTTAGCTTATCGTCTAAGTATCAGCCGCCTGATGTACAACCGTTCTCATGGAAAGCACATTCATCTTACCTTTCCCCCTATTCAGGCCACTCCACCATGCGATTACTCCTCGCTCTCTTCCTCCTCGTCGCTTCTTGTAGTGCAGCAACGAAGAAAGTGACGTTCGACAACAAGTTCAAGAAGATCGTCTCAACTTATCTGGGAGCGAATACGGCTACGGTGAGACTCTAACCAACAAAGCCTAACCACCTCCTAACCCTGAAAAGCATGAGTGATTAAAAACCCTCCATTGCTCTTGGAATGTAAATAAACTCTGTACACCTTGTTATCTTCATTACCGAGTGTGAAAAAATCCGGAGTGCGGAGGAAATTTGAAACTTATTTGCAGGCCACAAAATTGGTCAACGATGCGCTCGTGAACCAGAGCACCTTCGAGCAGATCACGGATAGTGAGTGGGGAATTTGGATGTCGGAGAACAAATTATTTATAATTTGAGAGCGACAAAATCGCATAAATTGCCATCTCAGGCTATTCACGAATTTGTGAACAGCGTGTGAAACATATTTGAGCAATCTAGTGAAGACAGATCGACTTACTGTTAGTGCTTTATCTCCGATAAAAGAGATCAATGATTTGTAACTAAAATTGTGGAAATAGATGAAATTGCCATCTCAAGTACCCGGAGAATTTTGAAACGCTCCTGAAACATATCCGAGCGTTTATTATATAGTGCAGCGATCGATATTGGTAGACTCAGAATTGCGAACTTTTCGTTCCAGTCCTCATAGGCTGAACTATTTCCAATACCCATTCCAGAGGAACGACTGCGAAATTCACGATTCGTTTGATTGCTCTCCACAAAACAATGTTCCCTTTTAGTCCTCATGGCGAACGCCCTGTCCCTCGTGCCCGCGTCGAAGTACATCTCCGCCCTGTCCATGCTGACCACGTTCGAGAGCTGCATCAAGGTGAGATGATGACCAAAAAAAACGGGTGAATTTTAGATTTAATTATTTATGTCGATGGTCAGCACCATTGCTATTCCCAATCGCCACTGATGTTTGAATTGTCAATGAAACTCACCTGAATTTCTAATCACGGAACATTCCACGAGCACAATTCTTCTCAGAAAACGGGAGGAGACTTGACCGAGGGAATGGCGCTGCTCGGCACTGCATTCAAGAAAGTCCTCAACGCACCGTACACCAAGGTCAGTTTTCTTCCCTTCCCAAAATTCAGATTAGACTTAGGCTTATTGTTAGACGTATAGGTAGAAGATCACCAAGGTCAGTCCATCTCCATATCTGCCACGAACACTCTGCTTTCTATTAGATTTTAAAATCATGTAAATTCCAGATTATCAACAAAATGAAGACAATGAAGAAGAACAAGAAGCCCGTCGCGAACATGCAGAATCAGGTATTAATTAATTTTATTAAGTTAATTAATTAAATATTATTTTAGGCGTACGTTCTCGCTACATCGGCCATGACGAAAGCGCTCGTGCAGAAGGTTAGCGATTTCTTGAAGATGACGTCATCTGATTTTCGCTTCCCAGTAAATGGGCTCATCAGTTCGCACATGCATCCTGTGAGATGTAATAGCATGAAAATGAAGTTTTGCTAAGCGATTCCTATTCCTACGACAGACATCATTGCTGCAGTCGTGAAATGAGATTCGGGCAGTGACGCCTTCACTTGGCGATGGGCGAATACATTGTATATATTGCAGATCATCAACCAGTCCAAGGCAGTTGTCACGGCGGACCAATACGCATGTGCACTCGGCCCGCTTAATGTGAGTTTCCTTTTCATTTCTTCCCCTTTTCCGATTGCGCTTCGAATTCTCGATTGTGTTTCACTAATTCTTGCAAAACCAATCGACGACCCTGTCTGTGATTTCTTTGTATTGTGGTGGATTTAAAAGAACAAAGAAATATTTTAAAAATAACATCATTGAATTTTCAGACGATCATGCTGACAAATCTGTACCAGATGGATTACACGAAGACTGGCTAAGAAGAGAGGGGAACGACAGAGTAGATTAATCATATCTGTACAACCACCCCGATCGATAAAGGGATTATAAAGGGATTAATTAATCAATAATTCGATTGTAGACAATAACACACTTTGAGCGATATTTATCAACGTATTTATCGCATTTTTTGATTGTGTGAGTACGATTATCGAGTGGAGTGAGTAGCTTATTCGACAATCCTGAACCGTGATTCATTTCAAGGGCTGAGTCGCATGATCTTGTCCATCAAAGCAGCTTTCGCATCGTTCGACAGAGACTTGTAACTTTCCGTGTTCTAGAAATATTTTCAAATTAGAAGTAGAATAGTGTAAAGAAACCTTGATATCGGTGATTTGCTGAACAGTCTTGAATGACTCGAGACAGTTGTCCTTAAAGCTCATAATTATACTAGCCCTATGATGGGAACTGGCCAAAACGTTTAGTAATTTTTAGACGAACTTACATGCAGTTTTACGAGTCGGAATTGGTCCGCAAGTTTGAGCTTTTCGGCGGTATTCAATTTGACCGTAGAAATGAGGTGCTGCTCCACCTTGTCAAGAATCATCTGAATTTAATCGATTAATCATAAGATGGACTACAGTAAGAACCTTGAACTCGAAACGGTCGCCCAGAGTGAGAAGATAACGATAGTTGCTATCTGAATTTATACAATGAAGCGGAGGGTCAAAGAATTCAACCAACCGGTGACTTTCGCTTGGCTAGGGTAAATCACGGTGAGAAGTTCCTTGAACTCCTGAAAAAAGAAGAGAAATCAATATTATACTGAGGTATCTGTTACTCACTACTAAATAATAGATGACAGGTGACCGAAGTAGTGAAAAAAAAAGAAAAGTTCCCGCACTTACAAAATCTAAATCACCGACCCCTACTCTAAACCTATGACTAGGACGCTGATAAAGTATGCAGTATAGTACCTTAGGATCAACTTCCTTGAGTTCCACCACTTTCTTCCGTTTTTCTGAAAAATCCCCGTAGAAGAGCCGATCGAAGAATGGAGAATGCAGAGCCAGATACTAAAATATTTTTTTTCGTTAGTCGTATCACAAATCTGGTTGTATCTAGCTGGTATCAATATATGTAGATCGCCATTGCAGCCTAATTGTAAGAATGGACACTTTTCATGAATACCTCTCTGCTGACGAAGATTTGTTCTCCTTCAATTTCTATTGCCATTTGATGTCGAGGGTCGTTTTCATCCGAAAAATTCACTCGAGGGATCTTTCTGAGAAAAATAGATAATTTATTTGGAAAAGGCAACAGATCAGACCTAATGCCCATGATGTTCGTCACTGAAAACTTGATTTCCACGGAGATTTTATCTTCATGGACAAATCCCTGTGATTGAATTATGGCCGAATATTCTAAATATTTTCTCGCACCTTTGTTGCATCCATGAGATCTTCCCAAGTAATCATATAAACTGACGAATAAGTCGCATCATGGTTGAAGGCCTTGTGTCTCTTAAAGAAGGCTTATTCGATTCGTAACACAACAACTCTAGGTCGGATGACCACCGGAGGATGAGAACCTACTAGAAGGAAACGGACAACTGTAGTTGCTCCGTTTGCATTATATCTAACTGCTAAACCCCTTGATTCAAATACCCTGAGAAAAAAATGATGCAAAACAACAACGTTCTGATTCAGCCGACCTAGGAACCTCTTGATCGATATATTCAAGCTACCGCCTTACCTGTTTTACTAGAGATTTCTCTTTCTGGTTGCTGATGAGCTCGAAATTGCAGTGAACATTAAACGACCAGAGGTTTGAGTCGCTTTTGACATAGAATAAATAGACGCCCAGATACGGTTTCTGATTGAGCTCAAGTTTCGAAACTTTCGCTTTCCTAAAAGTAAATATTTTTAGATGATGATTTTCACAATATTATTACAGATGCGATCTATTATGCAAGAAATATCTCTTACCATGGCAGCCCCTCAACCTCAATTGATTCCGAGAATTTTCCAACAGAAGTCAGTGTCGAAACATTTTCGACTTCGAGACGAATCATGCCACTTGAGGGATCACCTTGAATATATGATGGTGAGTTCAGATACTGCACATCTAGTGTGGCAAAAGACGCACCTCACGAGCGAAGAGATCAAAGATCAATAAACACCTTACCGTTATCCATTGTCGATCGATCGACCGCTGCGAGTGAGAGTAAATGAGTAGAGTGAAATGGAAAATATGAAATGAAGGAGAATGGCACGAAATAATTTCCATACTCCACTCTTTTATCCCCTCTCGTCAATTCTTTCAATATGCCGATTTCATAATGTACTTCAGAGTCGATTTTCTGCAGCGCAAACGATTTATGTCTGTTAGCCGAATTTTTTCCACTGCTGAATATCAATCGGACCTGACTGCCTAGTTTTTGATTTCGTTGGTCAATTATATTCGTTCAATGCGTTTCTTGTGTATTGTATTTAAAAATCAAACAATGATCATTGAATCTATTTCCTAGATAATTAAAGATCTACACACAACAATAACTCTCCATTTCACCCTTATTCCCATGACTATCACGCAGCCTTTATGACGTCAGAAGACCATCGAATCTTCCCATGCAAACATCTTGATAGTTTGGTCTTCCTCAGATCGAAGAACCCCCTTACACTGCCCTCCAAACCAGTACTACCCTCTCTCCCTAGCTCATCAAAGCAGTGAGCGAGTGCACCTATGAGAGAGAAAACTGTGAGAAAGAGAAGAGGGAGATGGGGGAGGGGGCAAGGGGGAGAAAACAGCGGGGGAACTCCGATCTCAGCGCGTTGCCGGCCGTCCCCTCCGTTCAATGGACCAATCTCAGCCAACTTTGATCTTAAGGGGACGACACTAAAAATTGAAGGTAGAAAGATGAACAGCACACGGGTGCACGCGGAGTATAAATAGAGGAGTGGATGGGGAGGGGCGATAGTCATTCCGAGATGACTGGAGGGAATAGAGTCAGCCCGAGTCAAGACCCGGAGGATCCCACGGTATGCGATTAATAATTGATAATCTTTTTTTCATTCATAGAGCTAAACGTACATTCAGTCAGAGCTTGCGAATTTAATCATTATTTTTACAAGAATACTTCCAGAGCGTCCATGACAAATGCGTGAATTCTGGGCCAAGTTCTTCCAAAGCAGATCCAATTATTTTGAAGCCTGCGGAGCAATTCGTCTTCGATTTTTACAGGTACTAAAATTGCAAAGTGGTTGAGAAATAAAACTGATATTGCAGCGGTCAAAATCAGAACACGCTGGTGGAGCCAGAGCAGACGATTCTAGCGAGAAAAGTCAGTTTCATTCTTATTTTCGGACATAATTTCCAATTTTGATGTCATTGTCATTATAAAATTACTTTTTGCAGGTGCGCCGAGCGATGAGTGAAAGTCGAAGAAACAGTCAACATGAAGAGCCGACGTTGCCTCCGAGTACGTTTCCAGACGTCTTACGGTAGACTGATGATCACGACGGCACCGTCAACAACGTTTCCATGAATAAACTCATTTGTGAACGAACTACTGATGAGAACGATACTTGAAACGATTACTGCAGCACTTACTGTAGTAAGGACGACAGGTTGCAACATTGACATCTTCAGAATCGGCCCGGACCTTCCACGTCGCTCCCGTCCTTCGACCTCTTCGTCACATCGTTCACGTCGTGATTCTCGTCGCGGGATGGATGTTGGGGACGTGCATCTTCTACGCGATTGAAGTGCCTGCGGAAAGGGAGGTACGTATCTTACGGTGGATCAGAATCAGAGTTTATCAGGGGTCGCTAAACGCTGATCAGGAAAGTCTGGACCATTCATCGTGTGCTAGGCTCTTAGTTTGTACAGTAGATAGTTATTTATTGATCAATAACTCGGCGAATCCAAGTTGCCCAAGGCATGGACACAGCTTGGAAACTTGCTTGGGTGTGTACTGTAAGCAAAGTCGTAAATCTTTCATCGAATAGAGTATGGGAATTGACGAGATTACTGTACTTAATTACTATGAGTAGCAATTCCGATTTGGGATCAAAATTTTGGTTCCTCGTCTGGGTCATCTACATCAGAGAACCCTGCAACGGCGTTGTATCAGCAGATTCCTGAAACTCATATCATGTTCACGTGTTTATCCATTTGGAGTTGCGCATCATTTTGATCTGTTAATTGGGTGTGTTATCGAATTAGAGATCGAGAATATGCGATGCTTAGATGGTTTACGCACGTCATTTCCCTGTGACCGAATGACGTGGCCAGACCGCGAGTTAGCACATTAGATTTTATTGTCGATGAGAGATGAAAGATGAAACGAAGACTTGGTGGTTTGGTCTTGCGAATCCAGTTCCAGTAATAGAATAATGGGTGCACATTCGATTTGATTATATTTAGCCAAAATAACTGATAAACAATTTCTTATCACGGTATGGGCGGTGCCAAAGTAACATCGTCAAGGGACAGTATTAAAATTAAAGAGATTGATTGGAAACTATATTTTGATATTTATATTTTTTTAAATTTAGGCAGTGGCAGTCACCTTCGGGCAGTTGAACGATGCGTTCTCAACTATCGCTGAAGATCTCCTAGTGACGGGCAGAAACGAGAATCAGACCGTGTTGAAGGATAAGGTCAAGGTAAGTAAATTGTTTCAGAGGCGAAGTAGCTGCATAATTCTCAAATTGTGTGAATATACAATATTCAATAAATATCAATTGTAGCAATCGTACATCAAACTGCTCGAGATCGAGGGCAAGTGGCGGTGGTCGGCCATTCAGAAAGTAATTATTTTTTATTATTTATTATTATTTTTAAGACTAATCTGACTCGACGAAATCAACAATCTTGCAACATTCAATGCTTTTGTGGTGTTTGTGAAACACATTCCATATTTTGCCGTATGTTTAGAAAGAAGGGTAAGGTGTTCACATGAATGCATCGTTAAATACCGAGTTGATCTTTGATCTCAGACGGAAGGCCCGGAGGCGCATTACATGTGGACATTCGGCACATCGTTCTTCTTCACGTGGACACTATTCACGACGGTTGGATACGGTGAGTGTTCGATGAAGCTCAATCGAAAACTGGCTTTCTAATTTCATGACTAAATGTGACCAGAAACGCTGCAACTGGTGAAAATCGTGCCAAATTGATTGAAAATAGAGACGGAGAGAAATTAATATCCTTCTAGGTTCGATCTACCCAGGGACCGACCTCAGCAGAGGCATCTGTATCGTTTACTCCTGTTTCTTCTACCCGTTCTCGCTGGTAGGTTGACATTCAAAATACCCATGTGTATTTTTATTCTCTAATTTGTAGCGTTTCACGTCGGTAAGAAAGTTTTTCTGCAAAGTCAGACGAATTTAGAGGATCTTAAAACTAATCTGATCGTGATACTGATATCTCTATTCTTGTTAAAAATATCATGAGTATCTGAAACATAACAATTAAAAAAAATAATTCTAGGTGGTAATTCGTGACCTCGGTCAACTGCTGTTGATTTTTTTCACGAGAATCTACGGACGGTTACTGATCAAGATTCGGTATGAGTACTTATATTTCTCCCTTTGATGAGAAGAGCTATCACAGTTATCCATCAAGGCAAAGAGTGATATGAAACTGCAGTAACATGCTCATCATTCTCCATTGTCAATCTCAACATGTCCTGAATATTCAATTTCTCAGGGAAGCACGTGGCTACCTCACCTCGGATAAGGAGACGATCTCCCTTCCGTGGGTGATCAATGCAATGATTGCATTCGCCTTCATGTTCCTCTGTGCGTGGATATTCAAGGTGTACGATGAGGCGGCTGGGCCGGAGGAGGTAAATCTATCTGTTCTTTGAATTTGATTGAAATGACGATACAGAATGAGCCTGAGAGCAAGTTCTTACATCGAAACGAGCCATGAATTGATACATACTAACCACGGCTCTCTTCTTACATTTAGCAGCCGCTACGCAAGTGTCAAAGGCTGTTAAAAAATTGTCGATGAAAAACGATCTGCGCTGAAATCAGATAAACGATAAAATTGCAGGGGATGAGTTACTTTATCTCTTTCTACTTCACTTTCCTCTCGCTGACAGCAATCGGACTGGGTGATATCATGCCCACGAATGAACCGGTGGGTGGCAGAATCCGGTGCACAAACATCGATGCACACAAACACAAAATTATCTCATTTTGCATTACACTAAAACTGCTAATCATGCTAGAAAATCTTTTTAATGGAGAAGTGCTACATCGCCTTCATAAGTCTCTTCCAGTGGGCTCCCTTCATCGGCATCATCATCGTTGCCGGTCTTCCCATCATGAGAGTGATCACAAAGATGACGTATACGAGAATAGAAAGGGCCTACTTCGGAGCGTTCCTTTACGTGGAAAGTTGGCTGGAAGCGAGACAGGCAAAGGTGAGGGCTGATTCGTTTCATTATTCCACACGCTCATTGGCCAAGGTACGAGATAGAGCGCGTAGGAGGCGAAATCTTCACTCTGTCTTCCCTAGTACAGTCTGAATAAGAGTACTGTTGGATCTTGAATTATTTGATTTTTTAATGAACCATCCTTCAAGCCATCAGAGACGGATCCATTTGTTTCTTTTGAAAGATTTCTGAAACTCATCATGATCAAAATTGAAACTCCTTCACTCACTCCTCTTTCAGCACGCCACCACTGATGCAATCTCGGAGAAGGGCGAGGAGGACTGTCTGAGTAGTGACGACGAGGACGATGATCAGGAGAAGAAGTGCGTTTCGAAATTTAGGCTCCGCCCCCTTTTTCGAAACTCTTTAAATTAGGCTCCGCCCCCCTTTTTACCACCTTTAAAATATGTTTTTTCAGAGCTCGTGAGGCGATGATGCAGAACTTCACGATCCGCTCTCTAACACAGTACATTGCATCGGGTGAAGACGTGTATGGAGGAGAATTCGGAAGAGTTAGCATGAGAAAGAGCGAATTGTAAATACGATTGGAGGATAAATATATTATTCAAGTGGCACAATGTAGAGTCCTGCAATCTAACGATCATGTAACTATCAATTCCATAACCAAATGCCACATCAATAATTGAATCAGCCTCAATTCCAATCTCACCTCACTTTGACTGGCTCGAGATTCAATCAAAACGCAATCAACTCCTCACCCTCATTCAATCCCTCGCTTTGACTGCTCTCCCCGCTCGGGATCCCCCTCTTTACATCGATCTCCCTCCTCAGTCTCCCTCTAAGCCCCTCGAATCTCCCCCTTCCTTCCCTCCCTCGCCTCACTCTACATACTCCCTCCCTCCCTCCCTCGATCTCCCTCCATTACCTCTTCCCTTTCCTTCCCCTCACTCTTTACTTCTCCCCTCATCGTGCAAGGTTGCTCCTCCAGCAATGGCCGCCGAACTCGTTCAGCTCTCGCCCGGAACCCAGGTATCCCAAGGGGATCCCAAGGGGTATCCAGGGGTATCAAGTACCGTATCCGAATCCTGAACCCAACCCATGAACCGGAACCTGGGTCCGATTCCGTACCCACACTACAGTACCCCACTGCAGGTCGAAAGATGGACCATCATCAAGAAGCTGGGAGAAGGAGGTTTCGGTGCCGTCTACAAGGTACTGTAGCCTGAGATCAGAGATCAAAGGTCAAAGATCACAGACCAAAGATCAACTTTGCAGGTGTCCGGACAGGGCGGCGAGTACGCGTTCAAGACCGAGGGTGTCAACGAGCAGATTCAGGCAAGTTTCCGTACCCCCGACCCAAGTTACCGTACCCATGCCTATCTTACCCATCAACAGCTACTGGAGGACCTTGACCAAGGCCTACCGGTCCACTGTACCATCATAGTATATCATGGTACTGTACACTGATATACCAACCATCTACAGTACCCACCAACCACTCACTTGGCCCTATGGCACCTACAGTGGTGAAGGCATTGCCTGGTCCTACAGTACCCAACCCTTCCCTCACCCTACCGAACCCAAGCTACCGTACCCTAACTTACAGTACCCCATTGCAGGTACTGAAGATGGAGGTGTTCGTGCTGACTGAGCTGGGCAAGCGAGGTACGGTAGCCGCGGATCAGGGATCAAAGATCTAAGATCAACCCCTCGCTCAGGCGGCCGCCACTTCTGCAAGATCGAGGACAAGGGCCGCTTTGGAACCTTCAATTATGTAGTCATGACTTTCGTCGGAAAATCACTCCAGGTACTGTAGGCCGTACCGCAACTTTCCGGTACCGAACCATGTACACGGTACCAGGTACCGTACGAAGTACCAAGTACCGGGTACCCTACCAACTACCTGGTACCGAGAACCGTACCGAGAACCGTACCATCCCCTACCTACAATAACCCAATCTTCCATTCAGGATCTGCGCAAGGAGGGTCCGGGCGGGCACATGTCACTGGGCACGGCCCTGTCGGCCGGAATTCAGTGTCTCGAGGCACTCGAAGGTATACGGTAGTCGCACCGGCGATCGACAACTGACTTTTCAGATCTGCACGGTATCGGCTACCTGCATCGGGACGTGAAGCCGGGTAACTACACCGTGGGCCGCGCCGAGCTGGGAGAACTGCGCAAGGTATACTGTAGAGTGGGGTACTGTAGGGTACCGGCTACGGTAGCTTGGGTACTGTGTGTCTGATAGGGTCTAATGTAGTACGTGCTACTGTAGGGTACTCTGGTACGGTTCCTTGGTTCCATGAAGGTACTGTAGCTTCGTTCTGTACTTAAACTGCTTCTGTGGGGTACTGAGCAGCATTGGAATACTGTGGCTTGGGGTACGGTAGCATATGTATTGTATCCTTATCGATCGATTGCAGGTGTACGTGCTCGACTTCGGCATGTGTCGCAAGTTCACGAACGAGCAGGTACGGATCCGCGTCCGCCTCTGACGCGTCATCCTCACGCTTCACTCGCTTGACTCATCCGCTTGCAGGGCGTTATCCGCAAGCCGCGCGCGGCCGCCGGCTTCCGTGGAACCGTTCGCTACGCGCCCATCTCGTGCCATATGCAGAGGGAATTGTGCAGAAAGGACGATGTCGAAACTTGGGTCTACATGCAGGTATACTGTAGGAGATTACCCAGTAGACTACCGTATCCCTGAGGTCCCTGATCTCTCGGGATACGGTAGATCACAAACATGACCTGCCGAACTACCGTACCCCTTCTTCAGGTCGAGATCACCACTGGCAATCTGCCCTGGAAGAACGTGCAGGACATGAACCAGGTACTGCATCCTGACCCCCTCTCGACCTACCGTAACCTACCGTATTCCAGGTCGGTGAGTACAAGAAGCGCTGCCGCTTCCCTCCCGCCATCAATGAGCTGTTCGCCGGATGCCCCGGAGAGTACGCCCAGTGCCTCACGTGAGTTATCGTAGCCCCGGATGGTACCGTGGTACCGTACCGGTTCCATGATGGTACCGTACCCTAAAACGTATGGTACCATGGTACCTTAAACATGGTTAAAAACCAACATGGCTCCGAACCATTACCGTACCATTCAGAATCGTCGACAACCACAAGTACTACGACGCTCCCAACTACGCGCAGATCTACCAAATCATGAGGTGCCGTAACCCCGGCTACAGTACCCTACCGTACCCTAGAGTACTTGAGTTTACCGTATCCAGGACACAGTAACCTACCGTTCCCCTGGGTACAGTATCCTACCGTACCCCAGGAGACTTCACCCTACCGTGCCTCACTAGATACAGTACGCAGTACTGCCTTGTGATTACGATAACCCTTGTGACCCACCGTACTTCTACCGTAACCTACCGTACTTGCAGAGGCGCGATCACGGCGAACGGCGCGCAGGAGTTCCCCTACGATTGGGAGAAATAGAGGAGAAGCTCCGCCCATTTCTCATTGCCCCGCCCCCTCGTAGCCACGCAACCTTATCGATCGATCGGGCGGCGTACGGTAGTATAAGTCGATGCTCGATTTCTGTCGCTTGTATGTGCATAAACGAGGTCGTCAGAAGTCTTTGTGTTGTGTGGGGAGCACAGAAGATGTGAAACAAGAGATTCATAACTCATCGTCATCCATCTGATTTCTGATCTTGCCTCTACTGTAAATCCGATATATTTTCCTCCTTGTACTCTTAATGTACCATGAACCTCCCAATGAGTGATACTATGACCTTTTCCAACGTTTGATCAGCTACCATCTTTTCTCCTTGCTGTCCCATTCACCTTCTCACTCTTCATCCGTTGCCACTTTTCTCTCTCTGCTCGTTGCACCTTCCATTCCCCTTTACGCTCTTTCTTCGCCTCCGATGAATCATCGGTAGAGGGAGAACATCTACCTTCTTTCCTTCTCCTAGAGACAAGGAGTCACTTTCCCCTCCCCACTCTCTTCGTATCGTCTCACTTGTAAACGGAGGAAAAGGCGATAAATGGTTGCAATATCTTCCTCCGCTCGGAAAATGGCATCGCCTTGATTCCACACTTTTAATTGTTGTCGTTGTTTAACTTTTAAAAAAAAATTTGCTAAAATTATTAGTTGCCATTTTCAGGTTTTTACACAACCTCAATCCAAATTCGAGGAATAAGAATGCAACCTACGAAAACAAAGACACTTCAATGATGTAAGTTTATTTTCTGAGCAACAAATTAAGTAAGACTTATGAAATGGACAACAAGCGAGTAGTGCTCGAGAAATGATACCGCCGTCTCTTCATTTTGCACACACTCTCTCTCTCGCCCGCTCTGCCTTACTCTATTCACTTACCCCTCATTTCAGCACCCCATCCACGGTACACAAGCTACCGGAGGCTAGTCACCATCCAGTACCTCGATGCTCCCGTGATCGCCTCGCCCTTGCCCGATACTACGCCGGTGTAACGCGGCAATAACTTGAAGGTATTCATATCTATCCCTATTGGCCTATGATTATCATGTCCATGTACATCTTACCCATCTTTTCAGACTATCGGATCTCTTCGTCTTCACTTTCTCCAGACAGATGGCTACCCTCGTAACCCTGAGTACCCTCTCCTCGAAGACGCCTCGGGTCGCCTTCTCATCACCGAACAAGTCTGGGTGCGACATTAGTGCCCCTCGGATCGCCTATTGCATTTTGTTTGGTTTATCTGACTTTTGTCCGATAAACGTTGTTGCTTAATCGATCTTGCTTCTGACTGTGCATTCGATGGAAATACCCGAACCTTACCTCGTGCCGTTTCACCCTGCAACCCGAACTTCCCCCATTTTAGAGGATCCCACGGACCGCTTCCTCGTTGCGAAAGAACTCTGGGTGAAGCAGTAATCCCACCGGGATCCCCCCCCCCCTTTTTTGCCTCAGCCCTTGATGGCCTGATAGAGTGTTACCTGACTCCAAATTGTGTATGTGATGGGCTCAATCTTGCCTTACCTTATGCTATTTCACGTTCGACCGTATCTTCTTCTTCTGCCTCATCTTCCTCTACCTCTTTGTCGTTTATCTCTCTCTTCCTTTACTCCCCAGTTCTGTCTTCCCATGTTATTCCGCCATCTTACTCCTTCTCAAACATTTGTCTGGTATTCTCCATTGGTCGAACGGACCAGGTGTCCAGCGCCATCGACGCAGCACGCCTGTAGCACGCTTGTCCGCCTTTTTGTACACTGGTGATGGCAATTCGGTATTCGCTTCTCCTCATTCTGCATACTCTCTCGCCAGGCGCGAGATAGTATGCAAAATGAGGAGAGTGGAGTGCCGATTTGCCATCACTACTGTACACCATTTTCATCTCGGGTAGCTCGAACGACTCTACCCACATGATCTGACAGAGGATTCCGATGAGAGACCCTTCGCCTTCTATCCATTCAAAGTCTTTGTCCTTTCCACAGCGCGACACTGTGGCCTTTTCCACAGTTTACATCAGCTACCGCCTTCTCTGTTCTTTGTCTCTGTCTCCGCTTACTGTCTCTTTCTTCCTGCTCCCCTTCTCTCGCCCTTTTGCTCTAATCTTTTTTCTTTTTCGTTTTTCTTCACTTCCGACACCAGAATAGAGGGAGATCATCCTCGTTCACTCCTCTTTGTATCACAGAGCAAATTTGTCACCCCCCCCCGCTCCCTCTCCATTCTTTCCACTTGTACATGAGAGAGGGGGTGATAAACTATTGTTCCATCTATCCCGCGCCGACTTCCGCTCAATAATCGTGCACAGATATTGCTTTTGTGGTCATGTATTCGCACTGATTCCGCATTGATTGACTGATTGTTGAAATTTTTTAATGATTGAAGGTTTCTACCCAACCTCTACCGCATTTATAGAAGAAGAATTTAATTGAGCATGTGAGTTAATCTAAATTGCACACATTCTTGCACGTGCACCACGGTTTCTTTGAAATATCACATTTTTTGTGATGATCTTTTTCAAAGAGAAGATTCGATCTTTTTCTCGATTCTTAACATTGCATAATTATCATCTTCGAAGATGAGAAGAGAGTCAACGTCTCGATCGCGTGCCAAAAGGAGATGTTCGGCGTGATGTTCGGCAACTGGAACCTGCTGTCGACGCTCGATGCCTGGTTCAAGATCATCGAACTGGTCAGCAAATAGGTCGACGCGAGAGACCTGTGAGGTGAGATGATTTGCCCAGGGCTGTTGTTGATACTCAATTAGTCGCTCTCTGGTTCACTGATCTAATGTAATCAATTATCACGCAATCTGTTAATTCAGGAAAGCGGAGCCAGCTGACAGAGCCCCGGCGAAATGAGCACTCGAGAGATCTCAGCGAGTCAAGCCGATGACCGGTCGTCTTCTTCCCCCTCCCCCCTACCCAGTGTATCGGTCACGGTGACTCCCTATTCCCTCTTTCCGTCTCATAGCATTCTACCTATTCCATCCCGTAAATGATGCAATGGACCAACCCTACTCCGGCCGTAGGTGCCCCCACTTCGGTGGATGTGACTGGTCCCCTCTCTTCCCCACTCCATTGTCGAATAGTAATAAAAGTGTTCCAAAGCTTCCTTTGTATGTAGACATACTGATTTCTCCCACATTATCTCGACAATTGCACGGTATCTTCACATGAATTTATTGAAAATCTGAATGCCAATGATATTCTATGCTTCTGAATTTTCATAATTTTCCATGCACTGCGCAAAAACATTGGTTGTTAGAAAAGATTTATTGATGAAAGTGGGAAGAACGCGTTCGATCAATTATCTAAGCACTTCATGAACGTCAGACTGACGGGATCAACAGCCAGAGTGAATCGACCGGCATCATGAATATTCTGAGCAAGTCTTTCCTTTATATTGTATTCCCAGCAGTGTCCATAATCTTTCTCATCTCCTATATCTTTTTTTAAAAGTGATAAATTTTCGTATTCATGAACTGGCATTTATCGAAAATAATAATAATAATTAAATATACCTTGTCCTTCGCTTCCACGTAATATTTATCCGTCGGCACTTGCAGCATATCAATCACAAGGAAGCAATTCTTTCTTGGTTTCAGGACATCGCATCTGACGTCATCGAATATTATTTTTTCATATATTTAGCAACCCAGAGGCTAGTTTCTAAATTTTGAGCACTAGTAGCGAGTAAACGGAAAGTTAGAGGAAGAACACTCACTGAGAATGATACGCGTTGTTAGTGCATTCATCGAAAACTTGTCCAGAGCATGGGAACCAAGCTTGAGTGAAGAATAACGTCTTTCCTACCCGAAAATGGATAAACTCGTTTTTTTTATATTTTGCCTTATCTCTCGTGAATCAAAGAAACAATTGGGTGTTGCGAAATGAGAAATACAAACCGCCTCATCCTCCTCTCCCTCCAGGTAGTAATTTCCTTCCGCTGAGGTTGTTGTAGAGTTCAGGAGGTCATTGGCGTTGACTGGAATTGTCAAAAGTAAACTATTGAAATTGTAAACAAAAAAGGGATAGATCACTTACGCATATCCCATTCCATGAAATTCATCTTGATTCCTGCTACGGGTCGCTTTCCATTAGCAGTGATGCAGTCGACTCCTCCTTTGACTGAGGACTGAATGTAATTTTTATTTCTTCACGCATTTTTAATTGCAGAAGGTGGTCAAAAAGTGTCCATCTCAAAGAATTCAGTAGAACTACTCTTAGACCTTCGGGAAAAATGGAGAGAGAGAATACCCTTCGGAAAGGAGAGTAACGATGGTACCTTTGTGGATTCCGAGCGGACGACGATGATGTTGATAACAAGGAAGAGAGCGCAGAAACGTTTCATTTCTCCAGAATAAATATAGGAAATTAGCGCTTTTTATAGTGTTTTTGTGTGACGCAGAATGGGAATATTTTCCAAACGTTTAGTGTTTTGCACAAAAAAAGAACATTTGTATCGCTTGTTTTACACAGAATTTTTTTCTTCAATTAATTTATTTTTAGTATTGGTCAAGACATTTAATCTTTTTTCTTTACTTCATGACTCATGTTTCCTACAATACTTCCCCTCTGGAACACCTTTGTTTTGGGTAGAGGCGATAACGTGACCGTAATTCGCGTTGAAAACCTTTTCGTATTGGAGAAGGAATAAAATATCCCCGCTGGAGAAGCTGGACGCATTTTTTTCAAACTCGGAGTCAAACTATCTACCTGGACGTCATTCCAATCTCAATCCTATATTATTCGTGATGAGGGACATCATTAGTTTCTCAACAAGTTCGCTTCGCTCATTCCTAGCTCTTTTTTATTGAATTACCCACTTCCTTTGCGCAACAAAGAGAGGAGTTTCATTGTTATATTTTAAGCTATGCGCGTTCACAGGGAGAGCGGATATCATTACTTATTTTCATTTCACGTATTTCAGATTGTCCGATCTACACAGGCCGTTTCGATCTTCAAGAGCATGCCAAATGGAGAAGGAAATCACTATGTAATGTTCAACATTGATGGATTGAAAAATCTCTTGATCGAGAGAGTGAATCTGGAGAAATTTAGCTTCAAGAATCTACCTTGGAAACCTAAGATGGCATATTACATCAAATAGTAATTCGTTGATTGCAGTCCGTTTTATTCTGATTTCTTGATGTGCATTTTTTGCTATTGTTATTTATTCGAGTAGGCATAAAGAACGTTAAAAAATACGCGTGTAATTTCAAAAATAATTTCAATCGCATAATGATATCGCAATGCCCCTCAATCGATCCTTCCACAGTAGAGAATTGTAAGTGAGAGAGGTGTGGATCTATTTTGAAATGTTGTTTCTGTGATCTAACACAAAGGAAAATTAACCAAGGCAAAGTTCCTATTCACATCCACTACCCACTAATAGAGAAAATCACAATGCGAAATGTGCCATTCAAGTAGTTAACATAACGAATAATGCATTTTTGGAAGTATTAAAGGAAGAGAATTTTCCGTTGTTATTATCTTGTTTTCTCCCTTTTGGTATGCTTCCAATAGTCAGCATTCAGCTTTTCATAGTTACAAAATTTTAATAATTTCAGTATCGTTCACCGATGCGGTTCTTCTCCCTTCTGTTCATCGTTCTCCTCTCCTTCGTTGCCTTCTCGATCGTCGAAGGACAGGTTTACTTATTTTTGCAAAATTTATTGTAGCTGTCGTGGTTAGATACTTATCTCATACAAAGATTAACGAAAGAGATTTAATTATAACTTTCTAGAACAAGAACAGCGGTGGCGATGGAGCGATCGGTGGGAACGTCGAAATCAGAGCGAGAAGGCAGACAGGATGTGGGGCTGGATCCAAAATTTGCAGGAATAAACCCTATGAAATCAAGAGCAAGAGAGAGGCGAGCGGTGGAGACGTTGATGTCAGAGTGATCAAGGTGAAAGGATGCCGTCCAGGATCCGGAATGGATTGCAAGGGAAAGAGACAGGCGGTCGAGCCAAAAAGATGTCCTGGACACAGACTTTGCGACGATTGATATGTAAACGATAAACATTTATTCCAAAATATGATATTACCGAATGAATTACGATTGAAAATGAGAGAAACAAAGGTCAGGAATGTTGTTTGTTCTGATCGGATATGGGCGATTACAGTAGACAACCGATTTCCATGGAATTTGAAAATAGATCACCTTCGATAATTTTTAATATAAAGCGGAATTTAACTTGGAGATTGTAGCTGCTCTTTGAAGGAGTGATTGGTTCAACGTAATTCAATTTAGGTGTAATCGATTGGATTTCTCCGATTTCTCTTTTTATCGATATTCAGAAAATGATGCAATAAGTTGACAGTTGTATTGCGAGCGTAATGCTCATGAGCGATCAATCATCTTCATTGGTGTCTTCAGGATTCTGTCAGACTGGTAGTATCAACA
This sequence comes from Pristionchus arcanus, assembly GCA_900490705.1. Classification (NCBI taxonomy): domain Eukaryota; kingdom Metazoa; phylum Nematoda; class Chromadorea; order Rhabditida; family Neodiplogasteridae; genus Pristionchus; species Pristionchus arcanus. Next base: position 27,059 of record LS488743.1, on the reverse strand, counting down.
GCGGCCCTTGCTGCAGCAGCAGCAGTAATTTCAGACTCGCACATATCTCGGAAACTGGCTTTGGCTGTCGTTGTAGCGGTATACTTCTCCTTGCTGAGCTCACTGCTTGCGCGAACTATATTTTTCCCTGCAAAAATCAATTGTCTCTTCAATCAAAACAGCTTTACGAGTTTAACTCACCCAAGAGTATCATCTGATCCATTGTCCTTTCTCCTTGGTCAATAATTTCGACCCAAGATCGCATGTTAGCGTTCAGCTCTTTTATTTTGTGGTTCATCTGAAGTTTTATTAATTATTTTAAAGGATAAGTAATTTAAACGTACTCTGAGCGAATGCGAAACGAAAATATTCTCAGTTATTTCAGCCCGTTTTCTTAGCGTTTCCATTTCCTCTTCAATATCCGCAACATATTCATTGCATTTATCATTTCGCAACGCAAGAAGCTTATCTTGTTCTAGGTTTTCAAGGATTCTGCTGAAATTGTTCAACGTCATTATTTACAAATGCAAGTTTCTAATCGTAAAATTTGCTCGGAACTTATAAAAAAAACTCACTTGACAATTGTCCAGAATTTGACAAGACTTTTGCAACGTCGTCGCCCATTGGCAAAATCATTCTCGTTCTCCTGAAATAAAACGAAATGAATTAAAAAAAGGAAATATCGAAAACAATCGGAAAAAGTGATTTACTTCAAACTCAACGTTTGCGGGAATTGCATCAATAACTAGAGACAAAAGAAATTAGATACGACGAAAAAATTAAGTTCAAAAATATCGCACCTTGACTTCCAGGGCTAACATTGGCGGGACGTGTTGACCACTCTCATCAATATGACGATTTGCAAAGGTTCGACAGAGACAGCAAGTAAATTGTCGTTGAAGGAACTGCTGTAATTTAATTGATAATTTTAGTAGAATTTAATTTCGAAATTGCAAAAATAATAATGACAATGCAATATAAATCAGACCTGTCTCGATTCGAACCAGCTCATGATGCAAGTGCGATGGAATTGATGTTGGCATGGATGAAGACGGATGATACGCTGAACAGAATCAATAAAAAAAGCAAATCAAACAAAAACTGATAATCTCACTTTGGACGGCAGTGTATAATAGCAAATCGAGCAAATGTCGTCACTTGCGGAAGCTGTAGCAGCATTGACTGTAGTTGGCATAGTCTGCAAGTAGATAATTATAAATTCAATTGTGCGAAAGTAATTAAGCGAATATTTAAATTATCAAGAAGAGCAAAAACGACTCAAACGAGGCTTTGTTTCGAGAAGCAGTAAGTGCGAAGTATAGTGACAGGTATTTGAACAGAACGGAATCTTCCTGATGAGTATTAGCACTGCTTTGATCGCAAAAAATAAAGAGATCATTGACCCTTTTAGCGTAGTCTCATGACTGTAAAATCGCTTGACGTGGATACACCCTTACATCCTTACTGACCCTTTCCAATCCACACTTCCTCTTACTCCCTCTGGCTACCGATCTTCCCTTCCCAAGACCAGATTCCCATGCCCTCTGGCATAGCTTTCCAGCGTAATTGGATGTCTGGCCGTAACTAGTGGTTCTCGTAGAGTGATCGGATTCCACTTTTATGATAACTTCCAGACTCCATCTCTATATAAGGAGATCTTTCTGGTCATTCCTCACACTTCAAGTGATTCTCTCTCTTAACATGTCGTCATCCCGCCGTTCATCGACTTCTTCTTCGACCGAAGAAATCTGTTCAATCTGCATGGATTCGCTGGATTCGAAGGTGAGTTACTATAATTTTCAAGAGGAATGTGTGGTGAAATGCACTCTTCATTTGCTATCACAGACCTTTCATTTGCCGCAATTCCTCTCACTTGCCATCCCTATTCTTCTCTTCAAATTTCCACAAATTAATAATAGTTATTCAGCGTTCCGTCATTCTTCATCCTTGCAATCATCGCTTCCATCGTACGTGTATCATCAGTTGGTTCGAGGCTGGAAAGGTAAGATTTATATTTCTAAATTTCGAAACAGATACAACTTTTGAAATTTCAGTGTATGATGCCGGGAGATTACACGTGTGTCTTGTGTAGAACCGAGTGTGAAAAGGCAATCGATGAAAAGGAGGAAATTGTGCCGAGATTCTTCCCTTTCGAGAAGAAGGTATGCCAAATATATTTATGTAAATACATTTATTTCCTAGTTTTAAAAATAAAAAATAGACATTAAAAATGAATAAATTTCATTATTTTCAGGAAGGAATGGAGACGTTCATCAGAATGCTGCCAAACTATGAAGAACGTCACGTTACAATGCATTGCGAACTCAAGTGAGATTTTCGTTTCATTTTGTATAAGATCAGTTACTATTTTATTATTTTCGCCTTCAATTTCTGAAATTTTTTGTCAAACTACGATTAGAATCATTATTGAAAATAATTATCCTTTTCAGTAACGCGATCGAAGTTCTGAATAATGAGAAGAAGCAAGCGATGAGAAAGAAGAAAAGCAAGGAATTCATCGTTGATATTATCGAAGAAATCGAAAAATTGAAGGAGCGATCAACTGCCGTCGAAGAGATTATCATCACTCTTGCAGTAGAGGTTTGTTTTGAATTTATTAGTTGTTATTTTCATTGTTTTTTTCGGTTCATTCCATTCGAAAAATCAAATCTGACAATATGGAAACTATACAATGTCTTTTGAGAAATAACGATTTTTCAGGTCAACTCAGAGTACTTACGACTGTATGACGAGAAGGATCGTATTGAGAATGAAATGGAGAACGTTGATAATTCTGGAGCCGTAACCGGATCTCGGAAGATTGTGAACAGAAAGGGTAAGCAAAGTTCTTTTTTGGAGTTAACTGAATATTGAAATTTTGCGTACAATAACGATGTTTTTGCAAACATAATTTGTTAACATTTACAAATTTCAGAGGAAGAACTGGAGAAGATCACGAAGCAAATGAATGCAATCGAAGAAGAAGTCAGAGGAAGATTCAGGGAGAAGTGCAGCAAGATGGCTGCACAGTCCACGGCTGCAGCTGCTGCTCCGACCTCTAAGACTGCTGCAAGTGCTACTGTCACTACTAGACGAGTTACTGCTAAACGCAGAATGAACTCAGAAGAAGCATCTAGGGTTCAGCCAAAACGAAAATGCAAATAATTATTTTATACTTTTTTATCTTTACCATTTCCGTTATTTATATTTATTTATTCCGATTATTTTGTCGTTCACTGAGCAAATATACTTCCCGTTTATTCACTAATTGTATCGATTCTCCATGTTCCATGATAAAATAATTAAATTCAACTGATAGCAAGGATTGAAGAGACATCAGAAGAATTTAGATTGCCGTGGACTGTAGAGGCTGGGTATTTCACTTACGTTTGGGGGAGGGGGATGTGCGCGTCTTTTTCAAAAAAAAAACTTGAAAAGGCTTAAAATAGAAGAATTATCACGAAGAAAATGATTGCCATAGAAGAAGAAGCCAGAGGAAGTTTTAGGGAGAAGTGCTGCTCCGATCCGAAAGACTGCTGCACTTGCTACAACTTCCAAAGTCGCGACTTCTTCCGTCCCGATCGATAAGGTCACTTCTAAACGTAAACTTAGTTCAGAAGTGGAGCCAAGAATTCAGTCTAAGAGAAGTCGCCAGTAGGGATGACAAAGCAAGGATCGATTCAAGGCCTTGCGACGATTTTCAATTGGATGCAAATCGCTCCATTCCTTGCGCAAGGATGGAAGAGACCGGTCATCCTTGCGCAAGGATGAGAATCATTGCGCAAGGATGACGCGGCGAAAGAGGAGAATGAGAGGAGAATTGAAGTGGATTGCTGGGGGTTTCGCTTGTACTTTGTATTGATATCGATGCATGCTTCTGCAGATGGCTTAATATCAATAATTCCTGTCAGTGGTTAAGATCCCTAAACAAAACTCCTTCCGAATCGTCCCATCGACCTAGCCCGCGACGAACTCAGAGTTGAGTCTTTCTTGCTCGTCATGCTCTTTTGTCTACTTTTCTCTCAGTCTTTCATAAAAATATGAGTGTATTATGCAATTAACTCGCAATTGCAATTGAGTACGCATAGCCTAATCCCGACTACACGAATATTTTCGCTGGATAGGTCGATGGGGCGTCTTAAAAGGAGTTTTGTTTAGGGATCTTAACCACTGACAGGAATTATATTAAGCCATCTGCAGAAGCATGCATCGAAATCAATACAAAGTACAAGCGAAACCCCCAGCAATCCACTTCAATTCTCCTCTCATTCTCCTCTTTCGCCGCGTCATCCTTGCGCAATGATTCTCATCCTTGCGCAAGGATGACCGGTCTCTCCCATCCTTGCGCAAGGAATGCCCCGCTCTCTCATCCTTGCGCAATGAAAAATGAGTCGATTTGCATTTTCCATCCTTGGAGTGCCCTTGAATCATTGCATTGTCAACCCTAGTCGCCAGTAGATGGCAGCCATTTTTAATCACACATTTAGATGCCATCTATACGATCTCTATTATTTCTAATATTTTTATGATTACTCGTTGCCCAGTTCCCTGAGTAAATTTACTTTTCTTTTTCACTAAGTGTACTGTATTCCCATGATATTTTAAGCATCACTATGTCAATGAATGGTGCCACAACAGAAGCAAATTTATCGAATCGAAATAACCAATTCCAAGAACAAGGCTTGTTTTTAAAAAATCTTTAGAAGAAGAATACCCTTCTACAATAGTTGACGATGGTTAACCGTGAATGTAAGTGGTAAAAAAGGGCATAGGTTTGAACATGCACATACCATTCCCACTCAACACCGAAAAATTCAAAGGACAAAATGGTAAAATTCGGTAGTTATCATTATTTTAACGATAAACTGAAAAGTATAAAAGGACCAGTGCTTCAAACCGCTCAAGCGTTACTTTTATTCTCACATTTCACTCCTCTGTTCAATGTTTATCGTTGAGGATGCTTCCCGGAGTGATCATACTCTTATGTGTGATTCTCGGAGTTCTCTCGGACGTAAAGCCAAAACTGGATAGCGAGCAATTCCAACCCCAGGAGAAGCACAATCCCTTCGGCAGTTGGAAGGTAATCATAATGCAGATAGGGATGGCCTCGCAAGAAATGAAATCATCATTTTTCACTCGGAGAAATGTGATGAATACGCCATACCTTACCGGAAAAAGGTTCTCTAGAACGCCAAAGAAATCGTCTTGAATAACATAGGTACGTAAGTACGCAATACAATCCTTTTTAGAACGTTCGCATAAAATCGACAGTCCTCTGTGACGGAAAACCAGCGGCGAATTTGACCGTATGGGGCGTGGAGAAAGATGTGTTCCCAGGGACGCACGACTGGCTCAACAAAACTCAAACGGATGCTAATGGAAGATTCGATCTGCTTATCAGAGCCAAAGAGGTGAATCATTATAATAAACGAGAACAATTCGCAAGTACATAATTAACTTATTACAGTGGGGAGAGATCGAACCGTTCATTATAATCGAGAACAATTGTAAAACTATTTATGATGAGAATGAACGTCTGCCCAGTTGCTGGCGATATTCATCGTATGAAATCCCACAAAGAGCGGTTTGGACCGACGGCGAAACGCCCATAACCTATGACAACACGGGAAAATGGTGAGTCATGAGGTTGATTTATGCATTGTTTGTGTGTTTTTGTACTTTGTCCCAGCTCTAACAACTATGAACTTCCTGTTCAGTCAACCTATCGGAGTGAACTTCTACATTTTAAACACACTTTTCCAGGCACTACGAGCTATCTTTCAGTGTGAAGGAGGAGTACCGCTTCTGCAAGAGATATGAGCGCTCAACGTGGTACAAGGCCGGCCCCGAGAAATGCACTTGCAAATGGAAAGGAACAAAGTTGGTCGAATATCTGGAGCTGCAGGAGGATAAATAGGGTGCTCGAGAGTATCAGATAAAGAACTATTATTGCAAATCGATGTTCTAATTTTTTACGTCTCAAATTCCAAAATCAGCAAAAAAAGTTAAGATGAAGAAAGGAGAGATTGATCGTGTTGAATTTGTTGGAAAATTAATGAAAAAATATTACTGTCGATTCCTACCCGCTTTTATAGTTTGTATCGAACTTGGTCAGAAATCAGGAAACGAACAGCACTTTGGGCACAAATCTTACTTTCAGCGATTTTGTGACAACATTTTTTTTTTTGGAGAAATTTTGTGAAATATTTCATTCTAATCAGCAAATTTTGGTGTTGTCTGTGCACAAGAATTCGGAATACGGGTATTTAATCGTCTCTTCATTTCGCGCGCCCTCTCACCGGTCATAGAGACGAGAGTAGGTGAAAAGAAGTGACAATTACCCGTATTGCGAACTCTAGTATCTATGCACAAATGTTTTAAATCCACTTATTCACTATGTTCAACCGAGTCCAACAAGAAGAAAATTTTAAAGTGGAAAAGATGGCCTAGGTTCCCTTTTGAAATTTCCTCTCAAAACGTGAATGACAAGCGAAAAATGGAATATTTCGGTAGTTAGCATAACTTTTACGATAAAGTGAAAAGTATAAAAGGCAAACTGTGCTTCACGCCATTCAAGCGTTATTTTTCTTTTCATATTTACACCCTGTTCGTTTTTTTCAGTAACCATCGTTGAGGGATGCTGGTCATATTCTTCGGTTTGCTTATCGGAGTTATCTGTGAGGTCCCACGGCTGGAAAGCGACACGTGGATCCAACAGCACCACAATCCCTTCGGCAGCTGGCAGGTAATCGAGATAGGAATATAGGAATAGTATCTTGATTTCGCGAACCGTCTCATCGGGCAGAGATTTCTTATAGAACGTCCGTATCAAATCGAGAATATTCTGCAATGGACAACCTGCGGGAAATGTGACCGTATGGGGCGTTGAGAGAGATCCGAGATGGAATGATTATGTCAACAAAACGGAAACGGATGCAGAGGGAAAATTCGACCTGCTTATTAGAGCTAAAGAGGTAAACCATTAATAATTAACATGAAAATAAATTGGCAAATAATTTCAGTGGGGCAAAATCGAACCGTACATTCTGATTGAAAACAATTGTAATGTCTATTTTGATGAGAAGGAGCGACTGCCCAGTTGCTGGCGATACACTTCGTATGACATCCCATACAAAGTCGTTTGGACAGACGGAGAAACACCCATAATGCATGACACTACGGGGAAATTGTGAGATTTGTTATTTTCTTCACTGTGAATGTTCCGGATTGAAAAGTACAGAAGTTTCGCATTTATTCTATCAATTCCTCGAGTTCAACCCCCCGCCGAGGCCAACCAAGCCTTGCTATTCCCCCGGGGTCGGCAAATTTTTTTTGGTCGCGAAAGGTAAGGCTACCCTAGAAAGCATTGGACAGCAGGGTACGTAGTCCGTCTAACAGCTGGCCTTACCAGTGGGTCCCACCTAGCGTTGTCTTACGACTGTAAAATCGCTTGACGTGGATACACCTTTTACCTATCAATACTGTAGGCACTACGAACTATCGTTCCAAGAGAGCAAGGAGGGCCTCTTGTGCAATAAGCATCTGTACCCGAAGATCAGCCCCCAAAGTTGCATGTGTAAATGGCGCGGAACAACACAAGTTGAGCAACTGGAGATGCAAAGAGACAGGAAGGGTGTCTAAGATGTTATCGTGTGATAAAGACATATCAATGCAATTGTTTTATCAGCATTCACTTCGTAATTTACACAAAGCTAAAATACTTTCATCAATGGCATCGACCACAGAAACAAGAATATAGTTTCCAAACTTCACTTTCACATCTCAGCGATGCATACTATAATTATCGGTGCGTCTCGGGTGCACGATTGTGACTGCCTTCTGATTCAGAGTCTGCCACTACCATCGCTTTCCTATTTATCCCTTTTCTTCGCTTGCACATTTCCTAGAATTTACATCACAATTTCTGATCAGTAGTGAGATAAATTGAATGGTACTTGTATCTGAATAACAATTTACTGTGTGCAGTATGCATTATGTCGCAATCAACTTTTGTCGTTTCAATCGGTTGAAAACAACCGTTCTAACAGCTTTCGATCGAGTTCTTGAAGTCAAACATGAATGCACCCGACTACCATGGCTATTCGATGGATTTCGAGTGGGATCGAGCCTATTTCATGCCGTAAGCGTTCTATTGTTACTGATGCTTCCAATACGGAGACTACAGGATCATGCAAGCCTACTGTTTCTCCTTTGGATGGATTCCAATTATACTTGCTATTCTTCTTCTGTATCTTCTCTTCAATCACAGCCCAATGTATTCGAAGGAGTTTCGCAATGCCATTGCGGCATATCATGTACGATAATTTAAAATTTTCGAAAATATAAACCATTTCAATCAATCCAAATGTTCTACGATATTCACCATTCGTACCTTTTCAACCCATACCCTCTGTTTCCTATGCCAATCTTCGTTTGTAACGGATTCCTGTGTAGATGGGGCGCTCCGACACGATTGCTCATGGTTAGAGTTGGCTCTAATTTTTTCTTAAAAGTCTCTCAGACTTTCACAGGGCTTATCGCCAGCTGTGGCTCGGTCGGGTTGAGCACTGTTGTGTTCATGCGATTGAGAAACCTTCTCCCTTTAGAATCACGATTCCGTCTATCAGTTCGGTATGATGTACGAGAGTATTGATAACTAGAACCTATATTTTCCAGACAAAGCTTTGCGCTCATAGGATTCACAGCCGTAGTCTTCGTATCGAATTCGATCGGAATGGCTCTGTATGCCGGTGATGATCCCCGGAAAGAAGCTATTCTTAATGTAATTTTTCATTTAATTTAATTATTTTTGTAAATTAATTTAGCGATCGGAATTCTCGTGGATTCGTCAGAGACCGGACGCACTCGTGTGGGGAGACATGTTCGACACTCCGGCTTTGAATACAGGTACTTTTCCTTGAATACTCGCAATTATAATTATGACAACTGCACTTGCAGAAATCACCGGCTTGACGTTCACACTAATTTACGGTCTTGTTTTCTATCCGGGAATTCTTATCTACAGCGCAGTCGCACTTCACAGGTAGTTCGTTATTTTGACCAACGTCATGGAATGATGCAAGGGAGTGATCGTTACTTCTACGAAAAAGGGATAATGATCGGATACAAGTAAATTCAGAGGAAAGAAGGAATTACTGAAGTTGACGAGCAGGAAAGTGTCCAATGACCAGGGAAATAGAATGCTGCAGATTCAGGTTCTAATAATTTATAAACCAAGATGTTGACAAGTACGATTCAGCTCTGGGGATCAACTTGCACATTCCTACTACCATTAGGACTGCTGATATCAATAGTAAAACTCGGAGCGCCTTCTTCGAATAAGTACATTCATAGTGTAAGCAATGCAATATTTGTCTACGAAATTTGTGTATTTTTTAGGTAATTCGTTTTCTCGGCATGTTCCTTTTCGTTAATAATACGATGGTTGCAATCGTCCTTCACCTAATGATGAATCGAGTATATCAAAAGTAAATTATCTTATCCGACTTCAAATTCTACTTTGGGTATTTCAGAATCATTACTTATAAAGTGAAACGATTGTTCAGAACAATAAAACCTCAGAAAAGAACTGAACCGACAATGAGTATATAAAACTAGTGTCTTTCCAAACGATATTTGAATTTCAGCTACTTCACAAGTGGTCTCCGGACACTATTAGATAGATTATCGAAAATTCGAGTCAAACAATTTTATCGTATACTAACAAAATGATTGTATGTTACGTTTAATATTAGACAGATGTAGAATGGCGAGATAAAATTGCTTGTTCTTTTATGATTATATTTCCATCCTTATTCTTTGATGTACTACGATGTGTTGACAACATATGAGGCCGTTCGCCTAAGGTTCAACAAGCCTCCACAGTGGTCGGGAACAGGTAAAAAATCGAAATGTCTAAAAAGTTGGCCCAAGGGGTTATTTTTGATCCTCTACACGCTGGGACACTCGATTTCGCAATATGTCCCCTCCCCGCTCCAGGGGGGTCACCCCCCATTTTGCCCGAAAACGCGTTTTTCGAGTTTTTCTCGCCGGAAAGTGCCCAAAATGGCACAAAATCTCGCG
>LS488743.1:0-16651 GCA_900490705.1 Pristionchus arcanus | reverse complement strand
CAAAATGAGCACCAACACGGGGGTATTCGCGAACTTTTTTTGTGTCCCCTTTTCGCTCCACCCCCCATAAGACACCTTTCGGTTGACTCTATCCCCACGTCCAATACATAAAAATGATCGGGAGAAACTCCTCTTTCTACTCTTGACGGGTTTCCTTGCCCTAAGTCTCGGTTCAAAAATTGACTTTTTCTCGAGAACGAAAAATAATCATGACAATTCAATATAACCACGAGATAGAGCACAAAATTCTGTTATGAGTCGCGAGATTTCGTGCCATTTTGGGCACTTCCCGGCGAGAAAAACTCGAAAAACGCGTTTTCGGGCAAAATGGGGGGTGACCCCCCTGGAGCGGGGAGGGGACATATTGCGAAATCGAGTGTCCCAGCGTGTAGAGGATCAAAAATAACCCCTAGGGCCAACTTTTTAGACATTTCGATTTTTTACCTGTTCCCAACATTTATTGAACCTAAGGCGGACGGCCTCATATACGAGCATATAGCTTTCATGGCTCAATTGAAAAGTAGTAAAGTATTGTTGGACTCTTGTAAGCTCCGGATCAACATTTACGAGAGCGATGACTCAGAATGACTTATAATTGTCCACACTGCGAGATCTGCAGAGACTCATCAGATTAATCACAGTGTAACACCAACCCTGGCGTAGAGGTAGAGAGACAAAGAGTTGGGGAGAGAAGGAAAGACGAGAGAGAGATTTCCTCCTCGGTCATCTTCACTTTTCGTTGCGCGCCGTCCTCCCGATTCATTACACTATTGCACAGCGTGTTTACACAAGTAACTGAAAAAAAGAAAGAATTGACGAGGTGGATGTATCTCTTTGGCAACCGCCACGTGTGGCTTATTTCAGCCAACGAGAATTTTCCATAACTCACTCATTAAAGAAGGTGTCCCACGAATATCTGGCTAACTGAGTTCTCAATGTGAGGTGGTGGGTCGCTGTTACCCGATAACACTTTCGAAACTCCCTAGTCACCATTTTTTGTTTGAACTGAGTTATGATCGGTTGGCTGCGTTCCAAGTGACCCTGAAATGCAGGCGACGAGCGAGAGAACATGCTAAATGAGGAGAGCGCCCCTCTCATTCCTCACTTAGCATAATCGCCCGCGCGGTTCGTGGGACGCCTTCTTTAAGTACTTTTTCTCTTTTTTCACGTGACATTCCAAATCTTGCATAAACTAAACGCTGTTATCGATTTTTCTCTATTTAGATGAATCTTGACGTAAGTGAGGGATGCGATGATCAATCACTGAATGCACTGGTCTTTGGCGAGCTGGTGAAATATCCTGCTTAATTATTTATTTCGATAAATCAACTTTAATAACTTAATTAATTCAGGATTACATGTCGCCAACCAATGACGACTGCCTTATTAAAGTACTCGAGTATTGCGATTGGTATGCGAATACATTATATGAATCCGTCAAACGTGGACAAACGTTTATCTGTGCTCAACTACAATTATTGGCAGGAAAACTCTTCAAGTCATTCCTCAGCTCAGTCGTCGATTCCATGCACTCTCTATGCACCCGACATATCCGCCCGCAAGGAAACCGTACTATGCTCTGTCGATTGTGCAGGTGAGATCTCCGATGTCCGCCGCAAGTCTGTCTTTTTGCTCTATCATTTCTCAGCAGTTGAATATATTTATTTTTTTTCCCATTCATTCGAAGAAGTATAATAGTGGCACATATAGTGATAAAATGGGGAGCGTGGTCGGAATATTATGGAAAATTAGCAATGCCAGGATCGATTCTGCGACTGTCTTTATCTCGATCCGTATTCGAACTCTGACGAGTGCACTCGAGTATACAAACTCATTCGAAACTTCAATAAAGAAAATGATGGGAGAGAAATTCGGAAGGTGATGGAGCAGAGATTTATTGATAGAGTGAGTATTTTATTTTTCTACGAAAAAAAACTAATAATTTAGTGGAATAAATTGTGGGATGGAAAACCAATCAACCTTTCTGACCGACTCTTCGATTGCATTGGACGGATTTGCTTGCGATACAGCTTTGAACGCATCGATGTTCACGGTGTCAGTTTTAATTCCTATTATTTGTGTAGTTTGCACGAAAGTTGATCATCGTTCGAACACACTACTAGTTATTGGGTCGCTTTATTTTACTCGAGCTCTTCACTTTGACAAATTCTATATTCGAACTAGCTTCAAAGTTACCCAACAGTTCAATTGCAGTTCATTCTGGACAAAAAGTTTATTCATCGTTACTTCAACGCCCTTAAGGGTAACTATCCCCACATCGCGAAATTTAGTAACTGCAGATTTGCAATTACAAAAGAACAGTCAGTTTTACTGTTGTATCTACATAGCTTGCATGCGCCTGTAATCTTAAAGTCGGCAAAAAATAGAAATTCGGCAAATTATTATTCAACTTTTTTGTCACCGACATTCACAATTCAGGGCCCATGAGCTAATTTTGCAATCGAAGATTCGGTATCTCGATATTGGTAGAGATTGTGTTGATTGCCCTACATTCACCGAATCGTTCACTCGGCAATTTGCTTGCCAGATCGATAATTGTTTCCTAGAAGTACCCGACAATGACGAGGTACGTTGCGGTGGGACTAGGATCAGCCTCCAACGCGAGATATTACTAGAACGTTACAAAGGTTTTGCACCGACACAGATTATCCGCCTATTTGATACACTAATCACTAATTGTTCTTGATATTTATAAGGACTCCTGGACTCCTCCACCGGATTTTCTTCCACTTATCTGCAAGTTTAATAATCTTCAGCTCAAGCAACTCAAATTCGATACTGATCAATTCACTGATCTAATATTGGTAAGTTTATTATTTTCGTTTTCCTACTTCAAACATAAAAGGATAATAAGAACAATAGTTGTCGATAACCAATGAAAGGAAAATATATAACGTATAAGAAATATTCTGATACGAAACATGGGAACTCCTCTGTGCTTTGGCCCATCCTCTTCTCGCAGATTATTCACTCCGTATCACTTTCATTCCCTTCCCCTCCATATACAGAGCGATCGTAGCCAAAAACAGAGAAATTCCGAAAAATGTAATCATTACAGCTCCGCCTCACTCTCCCTGTAAAAGAATACGTCTCCTGGAAATTTGATCTCACCCGATCCCTCACTGCATTCGATATGGGCAGAATCGATAGGCTAAAGGCAAGTATTAACTTCGTACATTGGCGGGATTTGAGAAAGAGCAAAGTAACGATGACCAATATCAGACAAAGTTCCTGTTTTTCGTCATAGAAAAATGAAAAACCAGGCAGGCGAGAGCTAAAAAAATCGATTTCTAGAAAAATGTGTGCTTTTGCAGTACGAAATGGAGATTGACAGAGATGATAAATGGCGTTTTTCAAGAAAAGGAATTGAATGTCAAATAATCGCATCGAAGGAAAGCATTTCGGTGATACCCTCGGTTATGGTGCGTTTCCGCACATTGTGAAATTAGGCATACCATCATTGAATATTATTTATTGTGTGTTCACTGTTTTACTTTATTTACTGCTGTTATTTTTCCCCAATGTTCAGCATTCATTGTTGTGTGTGCTATAAAAACTACTTTCAAAGCCTTTCCCCTGACATACTTATTATGATGAATGAAATGGTTATATGGTCTTTTTCTGATCTTTACGAATACAATTAATTTCAACGCTTGCACAAGCTGGCTCTCACTCGCAAAATTACATACTTACACTATTTAGTCATTGTAAGATAATCTCAGAGCAAGTATTACGAAGATGCTGACGAATCAAAATAAGCTCTTTCTGTAGCAGTTAGTTGTAAACCCGCCCGTGCTTATTGAGGATTCACAACGATAAAATATTGAAGACGGGTGGGGAGGGATATTCAACATTCGCCTAAAGTTTCTTCACACTCAGCCCCACTTTCAACTTTCATTTCGCGCAGATCAACATTTACGATAGCGCTGAATCGGACATAATTACAGGTGCTTGTCCTCAAGATGTAATCTAAATAGGTTCAGATAAGATCACAGTGCAACAACAAGCGGCAATATTCTCAATGGTGGAGGGATAGGGGGAGGGAGATCCCGCATTTTCGCTATACGTTTCGCTGACAGCTCCTTGGTCACTAGGTCGAATTAAAACTTAGAAAGATGATTACTTGCTGGCTCCGTGATCTTGAATCTCGTTGTTGTTAGTCCTCTATTGCATTTTCTGTGCGAACCGGTATCTACATCCACATATTGAAGAATCTTAGCGAAGTGAAAACTTAGAACAATAAATGGATTCAACCTTGGCGCCTGGGATAGATCAATAACTTTGATATCAATAATTCAGCAATAATGATAGATGAGCGTTCTCTAGATGCAATCTAAAGAGGCTCAGATGAGACCATCGTGTCTCATCAAGTGGCAATGTTCTCAATGGGAGATTGGGGGGGGGGCTGTCCATCGAGTTGATTTTCCTATTAACCGATGAGTCAATCATACAATCGTCCATTTCACTGTTATTTACTTTCATTCGCTGAGCATTTTTAACGCTAGATGATTGCACAAAAAAGTTGATGAAAATATAAAATAACTATTTGCCTACTATGTTAGATATAAGTTTTATGTTTTCGATCGATTCTCACATGACAGCCGGGTACTAAGAGCCGCGAAATTCACATAACCTAATCATCCCTCTAGTTCTCAAATTTTCGAGATTTCAAAACACTTTTCGCGGAAGTTTGCTCTGTGATTTCATCCTGACTTTTCTCATTCAGATGGGAGCTTTTGTCAGTAAGCATCCAGTGGAAGAAGAGGAGGAGTACGAGACAGAAAAAGAAGGAGAAGATGATGAGGAGGAGGATGAAAAATCACTGAATTCGAGCACTGAACTGGATCTGGATATGAGCGCGCTGACATTGAACGAACTGGTGAATAGTTTCAATATTTATTTTTAAATTATAGTAAATCTGGAAATATGAGGCCGTTCGCGAGAAAATCGTACAAGAGCTGGAACAGCGCGAAAATATGGCCTCATATAATTCACAAATAAACTATCTACAGGATTACTTCTCACCAACGAACGACGATTGTCTTCTGAAAATTCTTGAGCATTGTGATTCGTATGTTATCAATACTCTTTATCTATGTTTTAGAGCTCGAAAGTTTTCTCTTGGCAGAAAGACTCTTGGCGTCGTTCCCCAGCTCAGTCGGCGATTCAAATCACTTTCTCATCATTCATTTTACCCGGAAATTAGAGAACCGGCTTTGAGAAAACCGTACTACGCCTTGGCGATCGTTCAGGTAAGATAAACTAAAATCGCACGCACATCATAAT
This sequence comes from Pristionchus arcanus, assembly GCA_900490705.1. NCBI lineage: Eukaryota > Metazoa > Nematoda > Chromadorea > Rhabditida > Neodiplogasteridae > Pristionchus > Pristionchus arcanus. Next base: position 11,344 of record LS488743.1, on the reverse strand, counting down.
TAGGGCTGTATGGATGAAAATCCGTGTATTTATTCGACGTTCTTTCTCACTCTCACGTGGCGAGAGACCATGTGGATGAAGAGACGGATTCTCAGTGGCCTAATCTAGCGTGGAATTTTTTTTAAATTCAAGCAAAAATGATTTTTTTTTCAGGATCGTTTCTACGATGGTTTCTTTCTCGATGCTCATAAGGACAGTGAAGATCGGACTCTCGTGTACAAAATGCTGAGAGGCTTCAATAAAGCTAATGATACAAAAGAAGTTCGAAAGCTTATGAATAAGGGAGAACGGTTCATCGACAATGTTTGTGTGCTAGATTATTTTTCTAATTTCATTATAGTAAGTTTTTTTTTTTAAATACTTTTATTTTAGGCACCATCTGAGTGGAATTGTCCAGAAGTGCATATTCCTGATCAGCTCTTCGATAGCATTCGATCGATGAGCAAAACATACAGCTACAAACTCGTTCGTATACAGAGTGTATGTTTGTCATACATCTATGTTTATTATTGTTAAATATATGTATCATTGTTCCATGTATTATCAGAACAGTATTCTCTCTCAGGTCATCATAAACGAGTCATTCATAAGTCGCTACATAGAAACATTTTCGGAAAATTGTCCCGAATCAATGGAAATTCGTAACTGCAAGTTCGCAACTACATATGAACGGCTAGTTTTGCAGATAATTTGTCATTTATGGCGCTGTCGAGCGAACCGAGTACCTAAAAAGTGAATTGAAAATTAAGCAATAGATGAAATTTTAAATATTTTCAAATTATCCAATTTACAGAATACAGAAGCTTTTCCTGAAATTAAAGATACGGAATCTAATTATCGACTGGAAACAAGTTGATCCGCAGCATTTCACTCAAGAATTTCGAAAAGTGCGATATCGTCCAGGCACTATGTCGAATGGGAACTATATCACGTGTTCTCTGTTATAACAATTGTCTCTCGGGTTGTAGCTAAACTTCTCATCCATCCTAGTGCCCTCGTTCATTCCAGCTCACACTTCACTAATCATCCTCTCCATTTCACGTATTGTTAATTTCGATCATACCTTACTCCTGGTGGATAAATAATTGAAATTTAAAAAAAAAAAGAAATTGAAATTGAGCTGGCAAAATATTTGATTGTGTGCGCCCCATACTATGCTACTACTATCTCTTTCGACGTAACTGTTACATGTAATAATCACAACTGGATAAATCCATCGTTCGTATACTACTCCATTTATCATTACACAAGGACGCACAATAAAATCTCTAACGGATACAATACTAAAACACCTGCTTTAAAAAAGGGAGAAGCAAAGGCCATACAAAGGCTGGTCAATCAATTCAGGCAACTACGGTAGTATCTAGTATTTTCATTTATATAACTGAGCTCTAGCCTAACTGCGACGCACTATTAGATATTACGCCCGGGTGCATTCAGGGCTTCACAGCAATTGCGCAATAATAATCTCAACTCAATAATCTTTAACGGCCCTCGTGTTTCTTCCTGTTCTTACCATTTCCCCTTTCCCTCATTCGATTCGTGCAATAATTCGTTGTTCGACCATTTCACTTCGTGCACTCATTTATCCCCTTTACAGGCCATCTTCTCGGAAAGATCTGCATTAGCGATGACAGAAAATTCTGCAACATTGATAGATGAGCGTTCCCGAGATGTAATCTAAAGAGGATCAGATAGGATCGGAGTGAGTGTGGCACCAAGGGGCATGTTCTCAAGAGAGGAGGGAGAGGGAGGCGGATCATAGAGAGGGAAAGGTCTTCTGCATATTGACGGATCGTCATTCTCGCTCTTTTCACGACTGTTTACACTTTGTTCCTTTCTTGAACCAATGAATTATAAGTTTAGAAAGTTTTTTGTAAACTTCAGTGTTTCCCATTGAATACAACCTGACAGCAGGATTTCAAGTTCGGCGAAGTTGCAAATCAGATTAATTCCGTCAGTTCATGCACTTGCGCGATGTTATCATAAGCTTTGTCGATAGTTATCTGTGCGACTACTGGGCATTTACCATTCAGATGGGAAACTATGCCAGTCAGCACCAAGAAGAGAGCGAAGAAGAAGAAGTAGTAGAAGGAAATAATAATGATAAGGATGAAAAATCACCGAACTCGAGAACTGTAATGAATTTGCGCACGCTGACCTTCAACGAACAGGTGAATAGTATTTTTATACATTATAAATATAATTCACCAATATTGTTCAGGATCTCATATCACCAACAAACGACGATTGTCTTCTAAAAGTTCTCGAGCATTGTGATTGGTATGTTATCAAGTTGTGTAATGTTGCCAACTTTACTCTTCATCCATGTCTTTGGATATCGAATGCTATCGCTCCGTTTCAGTATTTCTTTTGACAGGAAAACTCTTGGCTTCGTCTTTCCTCAGCTCAGTCGTCGATTCAATTCACTCTCTGATCATCCATCTTATCCGATTTTGAGAAAGTCGTACTATACATTGTCAATTGTTCAAGTGAGATCGTCATTAGGGAAACGACGGTGAATAATTCGCCTCTTCATTCCACGTGCTCTCTAGTCACTCTGACCTGTGAGATAGCACGTTGAATGATGAAGCGCATTCTTCATCTTCCAGGCCTAATAATGGATGGATATTTTGGAGATTATCGTGCGATGTTTCTTTGATTAATCACCTTTCTCAGGATCGTTTCTACGATGGATTCTTTCTCGATCCTCACAAGGAAACCGAAGAGCGAACTCTCGTGTACAAAGTGTTGAGAGGATACAACAAAGCTAACGACACAAAAGAAGTTCGAAGACTCATGGATAAGGGAGAACGATTTGTTGACAAAGTTTGTCTGCTTGACAATCATTTAAAAAGTTTCTGCTCTGTTCATCAAATCTAATACATTTTGAGACTCCGACGAAATGGCCAAATCCAGAAGTTCAAATTCCTGACCGACTCTTCGATAATATTCGGTCGATCAACAAAAGATACAACTACGAACGCGTTCACATACATGGTGTATGCTTCACATATTTATTATTATTATTCTCACAAATTATATTTGCTGTAAGTGAACACTTTTCTCTCTCAGATTAACTTTAACGAATCATTCGTTCTTCGTTGCCTCGAAACATTTGCGAAAAATCGTCTGGAATCTATGGAAGTTCATAACTGCACTTTTGCAGCATCGAATGAACAGTAAGTTTTTCACGTGATTGACCCTTTTTTTAACAGGTTTTCACAATAATCTTTGCAGGATGCAGGATCTTTTTCTGAAATTAAATCTAAGACGTCTACTCGTTCACTGTGAAGAAATTGATCCGTTACTTTTCACTGAGGATTTTGTCCGAAATTTTTCTAAGAACTTCGATATCTGTGAACTAGACTTATTCGTCATGCGGTGGGCCAGAAACAAGGTACCGAAGATAATGTCATGCTTTCACTCGCGATTCTTCGTAGGTATACTGGAGCCCATCTCCTGAGTTCTTCCCTATAATATGCAAGTTCACTGAACTCCACCTTGATCTGATCAATCTCGAAACAAACCTATTGGTGGAATTGATAATGGTATACCTCAATTCTTGTTGGATAATACACACGTCTTTTCGGGGTTATTAGCAACGCTAAAGAAAAAAAACCTGAATTGTAGCTTCGTTTCTCACTTCCCTTCGATTCCGCAAACTTTCGTGGAATTTGCTGGTATCTCAGTCTTACTCGCCAACCAACCATACGAGACCTGTTCAACATTGATAGGCGCAAGGTACTTTCAAATAGTTCTTAATTTTAATTAAAAAATCTTCGTATCGCACATTAGTCTGGACAAATCCCTGCGTTGTGTTTCGAAGTAAAATTATCAGTAATCTAATAATCAGTTCACAATGTACTTTTACAGTTCCATGTGGATGGCTGGAAAATCACGCAGAAGCTCAGTGGAATTCAGTGCAGCATCACCTTAACTTCTGATTTGGCTGTAGCCCAGTACCAATTCACAGATGATATTTGGAACAGGTTCAAGACTGTATACATCCGGTTCAGCCATGTGCCTGACAATGAGACATGACTATGAAGGTTTAGTAACAATATATTCTTAATCATCTATGAATATTGATCACCTCACGGACCATTCCCTTTTTTATTGTTGTTGAATTATCTGGTCAAAGAATATCGAGAACCAATTTATGCAATCACAATTTCTTCCGGCGAATCTGTGACCCGGAATAACCATTTTTGATTAATACAAACAATGTTCGTATACTACATTGTTCATATCCCACACTCTTCCTTTCGCATGATATCGCCCGATCAGAAAAAGATCAGAAAGAGACACGAGTCATCTCCTCAATTAGTGTATGTGTTTGAGAGGTTGTGTTAGATAACGAGACGACGATTCGTCGGAGCTCTCGATGGTGGCCTACTAGATGAGCAAATCCATTTATTTTTTGCGGTTATTATCGATTTTTTGCTCATCTAGCTCATAAAGAAGCTTTTTACTGATCATACGCACAAAACAGACGGGGGTTGAAGAGGAAGCGAAGGCTGCGACGACCGGAGAAGCTTGAAGAAAAATTAATAATTGGTATAAATAGATTCACTCTCTGTCACTGTAAATGACACTATGAAGGATGAGAACTATTTCGCAATATGTGCTCTTACATAACAGTTGTCTCTCGGGTCGTAAAGTTAGAAGGGCGAACGTTTTTCGAATGTGGAACTGCCCTAGCTATCAATGATCTTTTCTGATAGTCAGTGATAAGGCAAGGTCATTCAGTATGAAAATTGGAGGGACTGTCAGTTTCATTGCTCATAAAGGGTGTGATTTTCAAAGGGAGAAAGAGTACGGGAATGCCGCTTTCGCTTTGCCATCTCAATCTGTGATTAGAGCTTGAGAGAGCTATGCGATTTAGATACCGCCCTCGACGATAAAATGAGTAGGCTTTGGTTACGACAGATATGGTATCTACAGACACACAAGAATGCACATGGCAATTAGAGATTAAAAAATGCACGCCAGTTTGTTACTGTAATGCACTGGTTTTGTGATGCCTCGCCCTTTTGCCCTCTGCGATTCAACATTGTCAATAGAATTCCAAACTTATCTAATTAGTAGCGGTGTCGACTTGTTGGATCGAACGGCTGAATTTGCGGGATGTTTGCAGGAAACTAAAAAGAAAATCGAGAAAATATTATCATTCCTTTCAATTTTAGATGTTCCGTGAGTGGACTCTTCTCGACGCGTATCGACTCGAAGCCAGAATGATGATGGCAACCTCGGTCACCAAGAAACTTATGGAGCACACGGCTGTGATCTACAAGAAAACATCTAAAAACGGAGGATGAAAAATAATTTTAAATTGCCCGCACACAAATTTTCGTTGTAAGAGTTTTGGATCTATTGCAATTTGGAATGGTTGCGTGCGCGAGAGAGTGTAGAAAAGTGAGAGAGTGGCGCTCTCGCATCCCTCGCCAACCAATGAGCACGAGAGGGGGCGGAGCCGCCGCTGCTAGTGAAAATAAAATGTGTGCGGAGGAGCTGTTTGAACCTCCGTGAAAATCTATCCATAATTCATCGTTGACTCTTCTTTTTTTAGAAACACCGGTATTCTCGCTAGTTCTTGTGTCACACAGTGCTTTATTATCAAAGAAATATTGTAAAATATTATTAATAATGAATAAAATAATATTTATTACCTGATTACTGTATTTATAAAGTACGGTAGAAAATTCAAACCTAAAATATTCGCGCGATACCGTAGTCCGCGGGATTGATCAAGCTCCAAATTTGCATTGATCTTTTGAACTTTCTTGATTTCACGCGAATTTTGCTAATTGGTTTGAATTTCTCTCGTCATTTCTCATTTCACTTCTGTTTGAGCTTCTTCTCACAAGTTTCGAATCCTCTCTATTTTTCTCTGCCACGGAACTTTAATAGTATTATTAATTTAAATAATATAATTAAGATGCTCCGAGGACTCGTTCAATCCGCTCGTGCTGCTTCATCATCCGCATCCCGCGGCGCCGCAGCTGCAGCTGCAGCCAAGAAGGCGCCTGCCGCCCTCTCCAAGTCGGAGGAGGTCCGTGTAATAGTTTTCGTGAAAAAAGGGCGAGAAACCTTCGTAATAGGTTGCAACATAACGTTGTATTCCTAGGAATGTGACAACGTTTCGCGCATCTGTGATATTTGCAAGCCCAGAACCCGCTTGTTTAAAAGGCCTGCAAAAGGGAATCTGCACATTTCGTTATAAATAGCATATTGTGGATATTGTGAGCGTCGGGCGCCTATATGGATGGAATTGAATAGATGGAGGGAAAGAGAGAGCTGCAAAGAGGGGAATGACTCGTGCTTTCTCTGGACACTCATTTCAGCTGTTGTTCGTTCACGGAACTCGGTCATGTGCCTTTTTTCCTTGAGGTGGAAGTGCACTTTAGTTGAAGAGGCAGAAAAGAAGAAGCAGGGAAAGAATAAGAAAGAAGGCAATTAAGCGATGGCACAGCTAGCATGGGTGTAATTTGAATTGCTACTAATGATGTATTGGAAAATCAAATGTCGCGTTTGCCCGCATATTTCGGGCCCGCACTCATCACTATCTACCGTATCTCTAACAAACTACCGTACTTTAGGTGTTCCAACGCGAGTAGAAGTATGGCTGCCACAACTACAAGCCCGTTCCCGTGGCGCTCAGCAAAGGAAAAGGTGATGAAGGAACCCCGACGATTTGGTGCTTCAGGAATACATATACAGATACATATTTATCCTGACATCAGGCAATGGTCCTGCAGGAAGATACATCGTTAGGGAGGGGATTGGGATCTTCGTGCGCAGAGATCTAGGGAGGTCTAGAGATGGTTATGAGTAAACTCACGAAGTATTCTTCTTGAATGGCGCGATTCTTGACCGTAGATCACATGAGACAATTAGATTCCGTCCTCGTCCTGAGTCCTCCTCTTGATGATCCAAGAATATAATAAATATATTGGGGTACTGATAGGACAGTATGGATGGAAAAATTTACGCAACGATTTAGCTAATTGGAGTGGTCTTTATTTCTCGTTGTTCTTGTGTCTTTTACAGATTTATCCTGATATCAAGGCAAAGGCCTCCAGGAAGAAACATCATTAGGGAGGGGATTGGGATCAGGGCTGGGATTTTACGTTTACGGATTTTACGGATTTTACGGTTTTACGGGGTCATTCCGTAAAATTTTATTTTTACGGATTCCGTAAAATTCAATCCGTAAAATCCGTAAAATAATTTAAAGTGATGAAACGGACAAAATGTGAAATTTTCATGAGATTTTCATGATTAACCTCCAAATAAACGTCCTTTGGAGACAAATCTATTATTTTCGCTATCGATATTTTTAGAAATAATGTTTATTTGAGATCCTCCCTGATTCAAATATAGAAAAGTTAATCCACTCTTTGCTGAGAGATCCATAAAAAATAAGGGAACACGCTAAGATCGACTTTATCTAGTAAACTTACAAATTTGAAAAGCAATGAAACACTTATCAGTATTTTTGATATATCTGTAGATTCATTTTTACACCGATAACTGGAATTTTACGGTTTTTACGGATTTTACGGATTTTTACGGTTTTTAAATCCGTAAATTTTACGTTTTTACGGATCCGTAAAAATAAAATTTTACGCCCAGCCCTGATTGGGATCTTCGTATTCAGTATCAAAGGGTCAAGGGATAATATCTTCTTAGCTTTTGTCATACGTGGGCGCGATCCACCGGCATCACCCTGCATTTTTTTCAAAAATTGGGGCATCATGCTGCGAAAAATTTTTTTTTCATCCTGGGATCCAATTTTTTTGGGCATCAGTCTGCGAATAGGGCCGATTTCGGGCGGGCATCACCCTGCAAAAATTTTTTTGGTGGATGCCTGCCCACGTATGGCTTTTGTTGTCAGTGGCCCGTCGCGCTTAGTCGATGACTTGAGTCCAGAAGATTTTCATCCAGCCACCGAAGTCCTGACTTGCGTGGTTAAGAGTAAACTCACGAAATACTCTTCTTGAATGGGTCTTTTCTTGACCGTAGATCACTTGAGACGATTAGAATCCGTCATGGGTCCTCCTCTTGATGATCCAAGTGGGCGATACTCGTCGGGTTGCCCAAGCTGACGGACGAGGATTCTCCAAACCGGGGATGGAGGAGAGCGGGGGTGAGAGCCGACCGCCCGTCGCGAGCGCAAGAATGGAGAATGTGTCTTATTAGGCTGTCTTGAGTCTTATGGGCTCTGTAAGTCTCAACTAGCCCACTACGCTCACTCGTTGGCTATGTGTCGCCGGGTTATTCCAGTCTTCTGCAAACGCTTCGCAACGCTTACCCAGTCATTTGCAAACGCACTTCGTGGCTCAATCCCAAATTGATTCGAATCGCTCACGGCCTCACGAGCCTTTCTCCAGCGTGGTTGGTTTTCTTTGAAGCAACAAAATAAATGCTAATCCTAAGTCGAGTTAAGGAATAAAATCGCGATCCACTCTCGCTGCGCTCGCTAATGTCGCCGAGTAGTGTGCTTAGGTTTTATCCCAGTCAGCCCCAAAACGCTAGCGAAAGGCTCGTGAGGCCTCGAGCGCCCCGGAAAAAAAATTGGGATGGAGCCACTTAAATAAATAAATGAACCCTTGCAGATCCTGATCTCTGAGCGTCTATCAGAGAATGCTCTCGAGCAGGGCGAGAGACTGATGACCCGTCTGCGCACCCTTCCCAAGGATGTTGTGAGCACTGTGAGAGGACGAGGACTACTCTGCGCCATTGTCATCAACCAGGGTACGGTATTATTGAATTATTGATTAATTGATAGGGCCCACATGGTATGGTAGTAAATAGATAGCATAGTAGATAGCACCTGTTTGTGGTCAGTAAGCGTTGGTGAGAACGGACAGTGTTTCTCACCCAGGTGATATTGCGTACTGTGCTATTTATAATATGGTTAGGGAGGAGCCTGAAGTTAATGTGAACAAGAATAGCTCTACCAAAATAATCACTACAACTGCATGCTGCTGACACTGAGAGACGAGTTCTTGAGTTATACCGTATTCTACCGTACCCTCTCAATCAATCGATAAATTGCAGACTTCGATGCGCGGCAGGTGTGTCTGCGACTGAAGGAGCGTGGTCTGCTCGCCAAGAACACTCACGGTGACATCATCCGATTCGCCCCGCCCCTCTGCACAATCAGGCACAGGTAGGGTAGTGATCATCCAAGTATGGTTATTTAGGGGAGGTTCGAACATGAATAGTAGATAACTTTGGTTTTTCATTGTTTTAAACTGGCAGTTTCGTGTGCCATAGATATTCCATAATAGCAAAAAAATATTCGGAATTAATGGTGTCTGTTCTAGCAATACAAAGCATATTAATTTTAGATCGAAGAGGCTGCCGACATCATCATCAGCACGATTCAGGAGTTTGCTACGAAGAAGCAATAGAGGAATCGAGAATATAAGCTCCGCCCACTACAAGATCCGCCCCCTTTTATCTATAACCACTATTTCTCTGATCACCGTACAAAAATTTGTCATTGATCCCTTCTTCCTAGTAAATAAGATAAGCCCCTGGTATCCAGGCACATAATTGTCCCCCCTTTTTCGTAGCGGATTGTTGACTATAATTGAGAATACGAGATACTACCGTAGGTGAATGAATTGATTGACCAGCCATTGTATGGCCTTTGCTTCTCCCTTCTATCAGAGTAGATGTATTATTATTGTGTCCTTTAGAAATTTTATTGTGCGTCCTTGTGTAATGATAAATGGAGTAGTATACGAAAAAAAAGAAGAAAAAGATGGATTTATCCAGGTGTGATTATTGTGGAGAACAGTTTCGTCGAAATATATTGTTATCGATGCTCTACCGTAAAGAGTCGGCGATTGCCTATTGTTGAGTTGTGATCCCCAAATAATCTGGAGACACCTTTCCCTCGATCAAAATAGCTCCCTCCCTCCCGTCCCTGCCCCTTCACCCCCTCTTCCACCACAAGAAAGACCAAGGAAGGGTGGAGCCAATCTGGAAGATAGCGATACATTGATTAGTTGATAGTCTCCTCCCTAGCCGTCCTTCGTCCGCCCCTACATTCTATTTTGGTCGTGAGATCAAACAACCAAGCCAGCAGGTAGTATCGATCGACTGGTATCGATCGCAGCAGACAGAGAGACGCAAACCTGGAAGTTCCGTCTCTTTGATCTACCTACTATCTCGTCTCACCCTCTTCCCATCTCAGTCTGCCTTCCGACACACTTACGAGCCTGTTTCGATCAATCGTTTCTCCCGCTGCCTGTTACTTTCTAAATGCTTTCCCGTTGTTCCCTTTGTCTCGACGTCCATCAAAGAGCGCTTTCTCTCTTATTGTCGCTGCATCCAGGCTGACGCCCCAAGGCGAGGCTTTTGGAATCCTCTGCTGTTGCTAGTGTCCCCTCGCTGCGTTACGTGCTTTCTGTGCTGTTTTTGTGCTATATTTCATCACTTGCTGGCTGCCTTACGACTTCTCCCGATGCGCACTCGTCTGATCCTTCATTGCTTGAGCAAATTCTGCAGGGGTCGTGCGACAGTGTGTCAGTTCTGGCGGACTCGTGTGCGCGTTCGCCAGAATTATCAGCTTTTTCGAGGCACCTTTCGCTTCCCTTGTGCCCCTACCTCACTCTATTTCTCTCGTAATCACGTTCTATTGCATGTAGCGACAAATTTAGTGGATTTGAGCGCAACATTGTTCGCTTTTCCCTCTGTTCTGTATTTTCGAAAATATGCCAATTTTGCCGTCCTTGCTGATTTCTCTTGCGTTTTGATCTGATTTTCGGTTCCATTGTGCCTGAAAATCATTCCTACAGCAGACGAAGTCATGTGCCGCGTGTTTAGGCCGGATAAATCACTTAACTTCAAAACAAGCTTTCTTTGGACCCTGCTGATTCACGTTTCTGCCGCACTTTTACCTGTCCTGTTCCCTTCATTTCCACTTTTGTTACTTTTGCAGATTAACTCATTGCTAACTAGTTAACTGTTCGTGTTCTTCTTCACTATTTTTTATATTCTTCTTTTTTACGCTCGTTGTTATTATGCTCCCTCTCCCTTCTTCCCTGCCCCGTCTACCGTACACAATTTAACATTACAGGAATGGAGCCAGCGAGCGCGTCAACTACGGCGACTGCGAAGGATGCTGCCCCCCGCCGGCGTCCATCTCATCCTAATAGGCCAGTTTATAGCGCCCCTTCCCCCCTAGTTGCTTCCCTAGGCCCGGGCGGGCAGTCCGCGCGCTCTTTCACCTCTGCGGAGGAGGCTCAGGATGTCTAAGTGCGGCCCCTGTTCAAGTCCACGTAATATGGATGGGGTTTCTGGCTGGGCGGTTCCCGTTTCACAG
>LS488742.1:270141-382745 GCA_900490705.1 Pristionchus arcanus | reverse complement strand
ATATGATCATCACCAGCGAGCATGGACCATCATATCGCACTGAATGAATGCGCCATGAAGAGTGTCAAAGAAAGGCTCATCATTTGTGTGTTATTCTCATGATAACTATGTTCTATCGATTCTAAAAATCGTATATGTATCATGTTTGAATAAATATATTTATTGCATATCTTTGATTAAGCATACTAAAAGAGAGAGAGCAGCGAAGAGGGGCATATAATTGATTAGGCGTGTGTATGATACAAATGTGGAAAGCATCACAGAGTGCGAACAATTTGATCGAAAGTGAGCTTATTACTGCGAAGCTTGAGAGGAACTGAATTGATAAGTGTGTAAGGCATAAGCACGTCTATTGGGGGGAATGTTAACTCTCTCGTAGTAGATAGTAACTGAATGGAAGCAACGCATCAACACATTGAGAACGATTTGGAAAAGGGAAGAATGAAGCGGCATATATTATTACATTCGATATGTACTTATCTAGAGAGAAACGGAGGCAACGAGCAGGGGTGGATTGGTTGCGAGGGGTATACCGACATGTTAGAATTTACTCATGACATTGACGCTTCGAACGAGAGAAACAGAAGAGAGAGGGGAATAACACCGGTGAGAACCTTAGAGTATAAGTGAAGGTGGAAGGGTCACAGAGGCAGCGAAAAACAGCGTGATAGAGGCTAAGTAGAATGGAAGAATCGAAGCGAGTGAATACAAAGAATCGATGGGAGAACACTGAGGGATGGGGAAGGATGTGACCAGGTTGAGAGTATTGAGTGATTCAAGGAAGGGACTTCTTGTTGTCATCTGTTGCATCCGAACCAGACACTGAAGCTGAAAGTATGATCACTTTGTGAGGAAAAGAAGGATTGTTTGGGTTCATGTATCGACACAAGTTAAATTTTTTTGTAGTATTTTGTCAGTAAATAGCTCAAGCGAAAGAAAAATAAATGTGATCATCATCCGAATGTTCTCATCTGACTTAGTAGCCATTATCACATGTGTGCTCTGACAAAACGGAGCGAATAGCTAGTGAATTTCGCCAAACAACCAATAGATAAGAACACAACTCTCACCTATTGATCCCTCTTCATCGTCTCGATTCAGATGGTCGATACTTCCTTTGGATGCATACGTCGCTCGTCGCAATTGTGTCTTCTTATTCACTGCTCTCAATTGGGAATTATCTCTGGTGAGAGCATCCATCGCCTCATTGAGATCATCGATTTCTCTTTGCAGATTTCTTCCCTTTGCTCGTTCTCTCGTCATTTCCTCTTCCAATTCATCCAATTGACGACGAAGTTGACGAGCACGAGTATTGGCTCGTTCGGCCTGCAAATAACTGATCAGTCAGTGGGTTTGGGAACATTATTTCTAGGAATCCTTAAATTTATTCGGAAAAGTCAAATACAAGATCACCCGTAAGAGTATAAAACAGTCCTATTCCCCACCTGTTCCTTATGCTGTTCCGTATTCCTCCTCTCATCTTCCAATTGAACTGTGCTGTCCTGGAGTCGCTTATCCAATCTTCTCATCTGTCTGCTGGCATTCAATCTCTCTTGACTCTCCAGATTGTTCTGCTCTTCGAGATATTGAATCTTTGCCTCGAGTGCTGCCACTTGGGCACGGGCACGTGACTGAGCGGCAGTCTCCAGTTCCACCACCTTCAATTAATTAACTAATTATATAGTAAATATAAAACTCGCGCAAGAAGCAATGACAGTATCACTGGTTACTTTGTTACAATAATAGTAGTTTTTGTGTGTTTTCATGGAACTGTGAAATATCCCCACTATATATCAAAGAGCAAATATTCAACACAAATCCGTGTAGTGAGGAAATGAAAGCTGACCTTGTTCTTAAGTTCCCTCGTCTGTCTCTCGAGTGCTTGCTTCTCAGCATCAATCTTCTGGGCGAGTGATCGCTCCATGCTCAGTTCAGTCGTCAGTTGTTCCACCTGCAGATTTATTGTTTATTATTTTTTATTAGATTTTAGAAACAAAATATAAAAAGAAACAAACCTGGAGCTGTGCCTTTCGCTGCTTGTCAAGGGAAATCTCGAGATTGCTCTGCTCCTCGTCAATTTCCTCCTCGAGTTGAGTGATCTTCGCTTCCAATCGACGTTTCTCCTCGGAAGAGAATCCGCCTCCCTATAATATTTGTTCTTTTATGATCTAATTTAACTTTAAAATTCTGTAAAAAAAATCTGACTCGAATACGAGATGAAACATTGGATCAATGATAGTGATTCACGTGAACCTCAACCTCTCAAACATTCTGTCCCGGTAGATGTGATTTTTCACAATAGATCACATTGAGTAATCCCATTAATTATAGAAACTATTCCTTACCTTTCCTCTCAACTCCTCCAGCTCTTCCTTCTCTGCCTCGAGGGCTCTCTTAGCAGCAGAAAGTTGCTCATTCGCTTCGGCCATTCGCTGATATTCTGCCTCGGCGGAGCGAAGACGACGTTCGACGTCACGCATTTGACCTGAAATAAAATATTTATTTCTTCATCCTCTTCATGATCCTCCTCGTCACTTTCCCCACAGAATCGATCAGACAGTCACTTAAATGTGTGATATATGTTGTGATCGGCCTATTCATTTTGGTCATTTGTGCTTTAGATGTACACAAGTACTATAAATAGTGCGGTCATCACAATACCTGCGATATCCTCCTTCATCTGTCTCGCCTCTTCCGCATCATGCTGATATTCTTTGATCATCTGCTGATTCTTCTTCAACTGTTTGTTGTATTCGTCCTTCAGACGGTTGGCAACCTGCAATAAACGTTTATTAAATTAATGGATTAAATATATTTGGTGTCTGCTCAGGAAGTGTAGGATTGCGCAAGAGAAGGGTTAGAAGATGACAGCGATCATAGTCCAACTCTTCTTCTCATTTCGCGAAATCACCTTGTTTACTGAGAAGGCAACACAGTGTTCTTCCCTGTGATAATCATTTTTGGTTTAAAGTCAACTCTCGATTTTTATATTAGCAATCCTGACCTCCAGCTGCTGTTCCAACTCGGCCAATTGACTCTCCATCTTCTTCCTCTGAGAAACGGCGCCAGTCTTTCCTCTTCTTTCTCCTTCCAATTCTCCTTCAAGGTCACGAATCTGCTTCAGAAGGGCCTTTCTCTTTTCTTCCGACTCTTGTTCCTTCAGGGAAAGAGCTCGTTCGTGTTCGGTCTTGAGGGCTTGATTGTTCACTTCGAGACGGAGACGAGCGTCCTCGGCGAGGTTCACCTACGATTTCATTGTTTTATGGTTGTTTTCAAGACTTTTTGTTTCTTATGATGGTCAAAACAACAACAACATCAACGACATACCTGATCTTCGAGTTCCTCCTGTTGTCCCTTGAGGATCTGGATCTCATTCTCGTACGATCGCAACTTCTTCTCAAGTTCGTGCACGTTCTTGCCTGCATCGTCCTTTGAGGAAACCTGGAAGGGGGATTGGAACCATGATACTGGATAATGAATCATAAGTTTACTGTTCCAGTATATTCCAATATCAGAGTCTGGAAATGCTGTGAACCAATCATACATGATTTGTAGCCACTTAATTCAATCTTCAAATCACTATTGCACAATATCTAGGCAATGATGATTATTGTTATTCAAATACTCCCTTGTGCCATGGATCTCCTAAAATCGCCCAACAACTGACCGATTCGTCGAGTTCGAGTTGGAGCATTCTCTTGACTCTTTCGCTCTCTTCCGAGTTGGCACGAAGAGCCTCATGCTCGTTGAGCAGAGAGAGATAGCGAGTCTCTCTGTCACGAGCATCCTGGGCGAACGAGTCACGCTCCTGCTGGGCCTGCAATCATATTGATTTTTATATTTACTTATATTTTTTTATAGATTAGGATAAACATTTGTAACAAACCGTACGGTTCATTTTGAATTGTTATTATAGTACCAACCTTGAGCACATTAGCTCTCTCTTCGGCAAGAAGTTGATCGAATTTGCGGTGTTTCTTCTCAAATTCGCGTGACATCGTACGAAGACTCTCGAGCTCGATGTGGGTATCCTCGAGCTGAAATTAATCAATATATTATTTAGAAATCAACTATAATCAATTGAGTATTCAATCGAACCTCCTGTTGGATCTTCTTCTTCGCTTGGAGAATTCGTTCCTTGCTCGCCTCACTCTCGATCAGCACCTTCTGCGAGTTCTCGATGTCGCGTTGCGCCTGAAAATCATCACTCATACAATGTTATTATTTTTTGTCCACTATTTTCGCCTATACGAATTATGCGAAATATATTTAGTATAGATTGGCGAAATTATCGATTTATAGGAAGATCCTACCTTCTTCTTGAACTCCTCCAACTGCAGGATCACTCCCTCATCGGCCTTCTTCTTAGCGATCTCTAGCTGACTCCTCACTCCAACCATTTCCTGAAAAATCCATTATGATGTATGTACTACTCGATAACAACTGGGCGAATATTTCATTCAACAGTCCCACACCTAAATATTAATGCTTGAATAAAATATATCATTTTTTCCTCAAAAACCAACCTTTTCGAGTTGTTCCAATCGCTGTTCAGCATCGTCCTTCTCCTCGCCAGCATTGTTAAGATCGATCTCGAGTTGACGGATCTTGCTCAGACCACTCAACTTGATGCGAGTCTCCTCCTGTGCTTGCTCGGAGAGATCAGCCACCTGTAACGGTCAAATATTACCATTTCAATAGTAAATGTAGATAGATAGAGATTTATATATGTGTGTATAACATAAGTGATGAGAATTGCACTGATTCACGGACGCTAAATCTAGAATCTCATTAACCAGTAAATGATGCACACCTGCTGTTCAAGCAAGGCAATCTTTCTCGTGAGGGCGGAATTGTTCTGTTCATCTTCTTCCTTCTGTCTTCCTACTCCATCCAATTCCTCCTTGGCCTTCTCGAGATGCTCGTGGAAGGTTCTCTTCATCTCCTCCGATTGAGACAACTGAGTCTGGAGGTCGAGAATGGCGGATTCGGCCTGAAATTTTTGAGATAATCATCTGATACACACTCATTTACTTCACGTCCACAATGCCTCCAACGGTGTACTTGGGACAACATGAGCTACATTTATGCTCATGTGTACATATAATTGAACATCGATTGGATGCCTCACCTGCTTTCTCTTCTTCTCACTCTCAGTCTTCGTTGCTTGAACTGAAGCGAGTTCGGATGAGAGCTCGTTTCTCTCCGATTCGAGGATCGTCTTGCTCTTCTCTACTTGAGAACGGAGCTTGCGCTGTTGCTCGACCTAAAGTAAGTAGTAAAGTAAGATCAATATAAAAGGTAAAAGGAATTTGTAATTGTGTAGGATATGTTAACGTTGCTACTCGACGATGGGGTGGCTTCCAATAATCGATAATCAATACCATCAACCGTACCTGTTCACTGAGATCCTCCAACTGTTTGCTATACTTGCTCTTGATCTCCTCAATCTTCTGTTCATAGTCTTGTCTACTCGCTTCGAGAGATCTTTTCAGTCCTTGCAGCTCATCGTCCTTCTTCTTCTGAATCTCCTGAGAGACGTGCGACTTGTCTGTCGCCTCGAGGTAGTCGGTTCTGCAATTTTATTAATTTTTTTTAAAATTTTTAATATAATTTTCGATCGTCTGGAGGTATCTCAGACTGCACTATGTCGGATGAGAGAAGCACTGTGGAATATGACGCTTATTCTTCTCAACAGACTATCACCTCACCTCAGATTCTCCAACTCGCTGGTCAGCTCCCTTCTCGCAGTCTCTGCCTTCAATCTCAGTGCTCGTTCCGAGTCCACATCTTCTCTCAGTTCCTCAACTTGACTCTGCAGGTCTCGAATCTGCTTCTGGAGAAGAGCAATCTGTGCGGATTCCTCGTCGTTCTTAGTGAGAAGTTGTCCGAGTTCCTCCTCTCTCTTCATCAATTGGCCACTGAGTTCCTCGAGTTTCGATCTCTTCTCCTCGATGAGATCGCGAGCTTCGTCGAGTTCAGATTGAACCTTGCGGCGAGCGGAGTCGAGTTCGGCTCTGGAATCGATATTAGATAAATAATCAGTATACTATGTCTCACAGAACTGCTAAAGAGAATCCTGTAGTTCACATAGTGATACGATAGTTTAGAAGAAATATAAGGTAGATATATTACCTGATCTGTCTCTCCTTGAGCACTTCCTGTTCGAGGTCCTGGACGTGATTCTCAATTTTGGATCGAATCTTGCCCGCATGCTTGGCTCGTTCTTCCTCATCCATCAACTGATTCTCCAATTGATGAGCTCGTTCCTCCATCAATCTCTTCTCCTTCAGGAGCTTCTCGTGAGAGTCCTGAACAAAAATGATATGAAATGGGGAAAAATGGAAAAAAAACAAAATTTACTGAAGTAAGTAATTTGAAGAATGAGAAAGAACTGACATTGAGTGCAGCGAACTGTTCATCCAGCTTCTTCCACTTCTGCTCCTGTCCATTCTTATCCAGATGCAATTTCTGCCTAGCGGCCTCCTCCTGTTCAAGTTGCTCCTCGAGATCGCGCACCGTTTCCTGTAGAGAAATATGTACTTTTCGTCTATAAGTATACACTATTTAAATATAAAATACTAAATCGCGCCGTTTATATCTCGCAGTTTTTTCTGAATAGAATTATTCATAAAATCTTTAGAAATTATATTCAAAATACTTACATTGAGCTTCTTCTTCTCTTCGTTGGTCTTCTCCAATCGTCCTTCATCCTCGACGAGTCGATCACGAAGAGATTCGATGATCTCCTCGAGCTCGGCCTAAAATCGATAAATCGATAATCAAATCAGGCTCATCATACGACGTTAACTCCCGAAAAGCGAAAATATGGATAGATATATGAATAAAAACTCGCCTTCTTCTGGAGCAATCTACTCTTGGTCTCCTCCAACTCAGCGTGCTCCTCAGTCTCCTGCTGCAGTTGCTCGTGCAGAATATTGCGCTCGGCAATGATCTGCAATTGCATCATGATTAGGTAATCAATAATCAATCAATTATCAGGTTCCCTACTCACCGACTCACTCATCGTGCTATCAACGGATTCATTGGGGAGAAGGGACATGGGAGGGGATTTGGAGTGTTGGGAAACTATGGAATGGGTGCGGAAGAAAGGGTGGATGGTTCCTTCCGAGGACGGTTCAGAGAAAGAGATGGAGTCAGATTTAGTGAGGGATCGTTTACTGCGTCTGGCGATAGGTACTTTGTCTTGTTCGTCTTCAGAGTTCTCTAGGGACACTGATACAGTGACACTATCGAACGAGATGGCTCCCGCTTCTTCCAACTCCAATGCCGACTTCTCTTCAGTCCCAGTGGTCGATCGGGTAGTCGAAGAAATGTTGGATCGGGTCTCTACGGGAGTCAACTCAGCTATGGGTTCGAATGGGAATAGGAAGGTACTAGTGGTGCGAAGAGTGGACCGGGATAGTCGATAACTAGTGCGAGAGGCGCGAACCTGGTCGATCTTAGACTGAGACTCCTTGTACTCGCTCTCCATCTTGTCGAGCTTGTCTCGAGTGCTTCTGAGCTCCTCGTCCTTCGCGTGAAGAACAATCTCCTGATTCGTCACCTGCAATGACATTTCCTCGTTTATGATTGTTCCCGATCGCTTATTATAGGAAAAAAATGGAAGTAGCTAAAGGTCGTGCATGATTCAATAGCGCTAAGCTTGTTCTAATAAGAAAAAGGCGGACGATGTCGTCATATAGGGTGAAACATACCTGAAGCAGGGGCTTGACTTTGGTAAAGAGTCTCCACCACTGCCAGTTGCGAAGTTTGAGCCAGGCGAGACCGTTCCTGAGATGAGAAAGTAAATACAACAAATTTTATAATACACTTTCAAATATATTGGCAAAAAATATTCCATCTGTCATCCTAGGAGATTACTGAAGAAGTGAATGATAGATTCAGAAATTTTTACCTCTGAAGGACTCTGATGGCGTTGCTCTGTTGGATTCTCTTCTGGTAGAGACGACGAGCGAGGAATGCACGGCATTGAGCTTGGAAGGAGACGATCAGGTCGGTCAGCTTGTGATCACTGCAAGGAAATAATCATTAGAATTTTTGAAATCATTTGGCCGATACATATCGATCGATATAAGATAGTGTGAAACGAATGGTTCCGTTTCACAAACTAGTTCATGAAAGTTCTGTTGAAATTCGTCCGTGAAACGGAACCAATTCACCCTATCTTATATCAATGATTATTCATTCACAGTACCGCACTGAATGATATCATGTTCACTGATCACTGATACATCTTAGACTCCTTATCCTTACCGTTCCTCCTCAAGATGGGCGAGTACTCCAGTACGGAAGAAGATCTTCGATTGTCCAATACGGAAGAGTTTCTCCTCGATTTCGAGTGCATCGATCATCTTCTTCACCGCTTCCTTTCCGTCCATGAATCCTTTCGGGATGACGTTTGGAGTGAGGATCTCGTAGCGGTGACGGAACTCCTGTAATTTATTATGCATAAAGATAATAAATATACTCAATAATGAAAACGAACAGTTAATTTTTGGATAGTTATTGTAACTATTCCTGTCCATTTTCGCCATCTTTGAAACTCATTCCAGCCTTAAGGATTGCGATTCTACATAGGACGATATTCTATCGTTTTTCGGAATTTTTACAAATTTCATGTCGATACCGTACCTGGAAGGGCACTCTGTTGGGGAATCCCTGTCTGCAGATACGGATTCCTTCCAGAACTCCGTTGCATCTGAGCTGCTCGAGTACCAGCATCGAGTTGATCTTGCCGGACTGAAAATTAATTAATTAATTCCTTAATTATTAAAATAAAATTTAAATTTTCTTAAACAATTAAAAAAAGTATATTGCAAACCTTCTTCTCGTGATTGGGAATGATGCATCGAACGAAGTGGGGACTGGTGTTTCGAAGGGTAGCCATGAGTCTGCCCAACTGTTCCTTGTGAAGTTGAGATACAGTTCGGAACATTCCCTTCTTTGCTCTCATTCCGAATGCAGTCTCGTTCATCTCAGTAGCGTAGATGCCAGCGAACTCAGCTGAATTAAGCGGATTAAAAGATGTAGATGAGAACTGACACAGACATGAACCCTTCCTTGAACCATCACTGTTGTAAGAAGTAATCATCGAGGACGATAGGGTTATATATAGATATTCTATACTAGAACCACCGACACGAAACTCAGAAATTGAGAAAGAGAAAGAGGACAGTAATTTTGAAAAGACATGAAAGCACACGTTACAACACTTCACGTTTCGAATAGAATCGTGCCGTGTTACCTGGCTTACCAACGGCGATTATCGAGTGAGATACTACGGCTGGAACGAGAGGCATAGACTACGGTAATCATCTTGATACTACCAAAAGATTTGATGTATTTTACTGAACATTCTAGCTTTTTGCGCTACGTGATCAAGAGTGAATTCAGTGAGTACTAAGAGTGCGTGAAGGTTCTTAAGATCATCTTAAGTTCTTCTTAAGTTCTTCTTAATCTTAAGTTCTTAAGATCATTAAGATCAGATCATCAACGATGACCTTCTATTCTACTTACCGTCCTTCCAGATATTGACGACGAAAGGATCAGTAGCATTCTGCATGAGAGCGACGACGTTCTCGTTGAGAGGATCCATGTTCTTCATCAACCACTGATCAGCCGAGTAGTCGACACGACCCGCGTAGTGGACAACCTGTGAGGATAATGATTGGATTACGGTAGCCATTTCGAAAACAGCATGACCATACGATGTGCAATTGCCGTAGGTTGACGCAAATCACAAGAGATATGGAGATGATCTATCTCGTTTTGGATTACGGTAGTGAATCACAAACTGACAGCGAAATGGCTCTTGGCCTTCATATCCGGGACGATGTACTTGGCGTGCTTGTTGTGGTTGGAGTTCAACTTCTCCACGAGAGTCTTGTCCGTCGCCTTCGGGAAGAGACACTCTTCGTCGAGAAGAGCGAGGATTCCCATAGGCTGGAAAGGATCAATGAATCAATAAATATAGTAAAATTTAAAAAAAAACAAAAACGCCTCTTCATTACCTTCTCGATCAGGTCAATCGTCGGCTGAAGATCCAGACCGAAGTCGATGAACTGCCAGTCGATACCCTCACGCTGGTACTCTTCCTGAAGCGAGAATTGTGTTACGGTGATTGTTTTACAATGCATGCTTACTGTATCTACTCTGTATTTTAAAAAGTGTCAATGGTCTACTTCATAGAGAATACTGTACGTTCCCCATATTTGCAATGTGGTAATGGTACGATAAGCTATTGTCTTTACGTGCCTGTTCAAGGATGAACATGGTGTTGTTGAAGAGTTGCTGCAGCTTCTCGTTCGTGTAATTGATGCACAGCTGCTCGAAGGAGTTCAGCTCGAAGATTTCGAAACTGCAAATGAATTTTATAAATTGATAATGGAAGTTGGCAGAGAATTTCGAAAAAATAATGACAACGATTGGGTTCCCAACTCACCCAGCAATATCGAGAATGCCGATGAAGCTTGCTCCCTGTCTTCTCGTTCGGTCGAGCGACTTGTTGATTCTGTTCACCAGCCACTTGAACATGCGGTCGTAGCATGCCTGAAATTATAGAAATACAACCTTGATTTTTCGTAGTTCGTTACATTATTCACATTGATAGAATGCAAATTATGATTATAATAGTCGTGGTGTTTCAAAGAGATAGAAAAACAAACCTTTGAGATAGCCTCGACGGCGAATTCAGCCTGATCCTTGGTCTGGGCCTTGTTGACATATTCTCTTCCGACCTTGATACGAGGTCGAAGGAAAGCCTTCGACAGCTCGGAGACGGGAAGACCGAGGAGATGGCACACCTTCTGGATCACTGAAATCGGATTTCTGTGATTGTTTTTCACGTTATTATGGGTTTATTGAACATAATGATAACGTTTTTTTTTTAGATAAATCATGTTTTCGAAAAAAATAGCTATTCTTACCTCTATCATCAGGCAGAATGGCCTGGTCAGACTTCTTCTCCTGGAAGAACTCGATGTTGCCCATGAGAAGAATGGCCGAGACGACACGGAGAACGGCTGGAATGTAATAATTGACATTATGCATTTTATTCGTTATGTGAAACTCCTGTTTATACATTTTACAAAACTCAGTATGTTTTTATTCATTTTGCGAAACTATGTACATACCTAATAAGATACCTGATTCTGATTCATTTGATTCTTTTAAAATATAGTATTTTCACTGTGTAAAATATATTGAAGATGCGCATGAGTATATCCATTGTCAATATTCAATGTCTATTGTTTGATAACTCACAAGTGATCTCATCATCGTGGAATCCCATTGTCTTCATCGCCTTCACAGTCGATGCGAATTCCTGGCTGTCATCGACATTGGGAAGTTGGATGTATCCATTGGCGAGGAATCGATACTTGTCCACGTCCTCAAGCAGGAAATTGGCTGAAATTGAACAATTAATGACTAATGAGTTTATCAGTATCGCTTTCTGGGCGCTGATGATAGGCGTGAGAACCATTCTTCGTCATTGATATACCAGTCAGAACCAATCTTCCGTTTCAGATCTTTTCAGATCGTTTCAGATAGATTTCAGAACAATTACAACAATTCAAAAATAATGTTCTCGCTGATTTGTTTCTCATTGTTTCGTTGATCTTTTTTGACCTTTTATGTATTATTTAGTGGCTAGTTCCCCAAATTGAGGTAAGTCAGATTGCCCGATCAATTCCCTTTCTGGTTCCCCGATTACCCTCTCCATCTCTTCTCTCTAATCCGTTCGTCCTCGTCCACTTTACCCTTTTTCTGCCTTGCTCTCAAACGTGATTGGGTGTGTCAACCCCTCTTCCTCCCTCTCTCGCCAACACATTCAAATGCGTCTGCCTACGCAACAATTCCTTAGCGTATTTGTCATCGTTTTTTGCTGTGCCTTCCCCTCGCTTCTCCCTGCCTGGCTGTGTTGATAGTGGTGGCGTGAAGGCGAAAGACAACACATACCATTTCCGAGCCTCTCTTTCTTCCCTCCTCTCATTCCCCTCACCCCTCACAAACGATAAGGATTCTGAGATTACCGCGAGTAGAAAAGGCAGTGACGCCAACGTAACGAGAAGGAGAGATCAAAGATCATTGAGGGCCTAATGATCAGCATCACAAAAGCGCATTGCATTTTTTCACTATACCCATTAAATATGGCATTACTAGAAGAGATCAGCGACAGGCTGATAAAGACGCAGTCGTGAAAAATGAAAAACGTTTTTTCGAACAATTTCCACTTTGAAGCAGCTAAAGATAAAAGATCAAAGATCACACCTTTCTGCTCCGGAGTGGTTCCCTGGAGGAACTGGTAGAAGACGTGGAAGGATCGCTCATCTGGAGCTTGACGGAGTGTTCGAGACTTTTCGAGCAGATAGAACTCAATGTTGGCACCAGAGATGTATCCGGACATATCGAAGTTGATGCGGATGAACTTTCCCTGTAAATAATCAACTTTTCATTTATTTTTCCATTAATCTTTGCAAGATTCCAATTTTCATCCGTCATCTCAGTAAAATCTCTCCGGACTTTGACGGGTGAATCATTATCCACTATCTTGATCGTTATGATATTGCGAGGTGTTTGCAACGTACAAATCGCGATGAGTTGTCATTCTTCACGGTCTTGGAGTTTCCGAATGCTTCGAGGATCGGATTCGCCTGCAGCAGCTGCTGCTCGAGCTCTCCCTTAACATATTTAATTTAACCCCTTCAATTCCCTCATATTCACAAATCGGACGGCGATAGACTGGACAGAAGTGCGTGTAGCAGATTCTCACCGTTTCACGAATTTTCAATTTGCAGTTTTTCTCAGGCAAAAAATTGTCATTCGCCTTCAAAAGATTCGTCCTAGTGCAAAAAAGACAAGAGTTCACGTGAAACGGAGAGAGTCGAGAACATTGATCATTTTGAGTGTGCGGAGAGCAGAGAGAAAAGGACGGAACAATGGGGCGGATTGAGAAGCCCCGAGGACAGAGTTTGAAGCGACAGAATGAGTCATAGAGTGACATTGATCTAATCTAGACCAACAGGCAACACACACTCATTTCCTGCTCTAAACTTACGATGGAAGCATTGTCGAGTCCGTTCGGCTAGAAATCAATATTATTTTGAAAAATTTCTTTTTTTTGAGTTTCCCCTGATCTACCACCCGATCTCTCTCTCCAATCCCTCGACTCTTTGGCCCATTGAGTGACCGACCAGTCATCCGTTCCCTCATTCCCCATTCCTCCTCTGCTGCCCCTCAATCGATTCATTACCGAATGAGGGAGGAGGAGGGGGAAGGGATAGACATGTCAAGGCCCATGTGTGGTGGTGTGTACCCCGTCCCTCTCGCGCGCGTTCGTTCGAGGAAGGAATGGGGAGTATTGTGGGGGGGGAGAAAGAAGGGAGGGTGGAGACAATCCGACCCTCTCTCATTGGGCTCTCATCTCTCTTCTTTTCTGACTGGAGAGAGATAGTGGAGAGAGGGGAGAGAGAGATCGAGGAGGCTCTAACCATAGTACAAATAAATAGCCATAGTACAAATAAATAGTAAGGAAACCTTGGCGGGCGAGTTCGCATTTGCTTTGGCTCTCGTTGCGCCAGCGACGTGGGCGAGATATTGGATGACCTGAAAGGAAAGATTATGAGTGCCCCGTCTCTCAATTTCCCTTTGTCTTTCTCCTTATCCTGTCAGAGAAGAATTACTCATCATCATATTACTTGAGCTACAACAAGTAATCTGCTACAACAGTCATTACTTGATCGACCCTCAATATATATAGACCTTGTATTATGTGATATATTGAATAATGACCTTCTTGGTGTTTTCAGTCTTTCCGGCTCCCGATTCTCCAGTGCACAGAATGGATTGGTCCTCGCGCTCTGGAATTCATCTCCGTCACTCATCCATTATGGTTCCCTCGAGAGGGTGTGACCGGCACCCGCCTGCTTCTCTCTCTCCCTCTCTCTCCCCTCTCCATCTCTCTCTTCCCATAGATATGTCAATCAGGGGCTGAGTAATAGAGAAGATCTGTGAGTCAGGAAGAGTCAATGAGAGAATTAATCAAGAGGAAGAAAAAAGAGAATGAATTGCTGTGGAAGAAGTGCTCGAAAGGACAACTGCTAATGAATGGAATGACAAAGGAGACGAAGAAAAATAGACACGGAAAGAGAGCGAAGGAGACATTGAACTATTTCATTAGAGAGAGCATAAGGCTGTCAGACCGGGAATCGAACCTGGGGCTTCCGCTTACCGGACAGGAGTTCTAGCACTAACAATTCCACCACTACCTGTGCTATATCTCTCTGGGTGAATGATACTGTCATCTGGAGACATTGAACTTACCCTGAAGCATGCTTCGGTAGGCGGAATCGGCGATAGCGAAGATGTGGGGAGGCACCTCATGACGCTGCAATTATCGATTGATTTTTGAATTCCAGAAAACCAATAAATCGAGATTACGGTACTATTTTTTCGGTCTACAGTACCTTCTTTCCCTTGTAGTACTCGATGATGTTCTCGGAGTAGATGGGGAATCGCTTGTACGGATTGATCACCACGCAGAAAAGACCCGAATATGTCTGAAAAGTGTGTTCTGCACAATCAGCAAGCCTTTTTAATCAAGAAAATCCCATTTCAATTCCATCAGTACTTCAATCTTTCCCACTTCCCTCTTGCCTAAGTGGTCATTCGTCCAAAGTGATGGATTGTGATCGGTTATGATGGATGAGCGAGGGTCAGTGGGGTAAACCTTATGGACCACTAGCTCATTTCCCGGCTATATATCCGGCTCATTTTTGAGTATATTCTGGATGCCGATTCGATGGTGGTGGTATCGTATGAAAGGAAGAATATGCGATGGCATCTCCATCGAGTCTGCAACCTGCGAGGATACTTACATAAATGAGCGATGAGTAGTATCGCTCCTTGAGATTGTAGAGAACGGAAGCCTCGTTGAGATACGTGAGCTCGGACATGTCTTCCACCTTCAATCAGATATTTTATGGCCATTTTCTAATTATGGTTCCAGGATGACTGTCAAATAGAAAATAACACAAGGAGTTCATATATTGTCTTTTTTCGGGTCCGTTACGATGCTCTAATATAAAAAAAACATAATTTGCAGTTTCAGTCGCTGTATTTGGCATCAAAGATTTACCTTATCGAACTTGGGCGGATTGGCCTTCTGGATGTCATCCTTCGAGCAGGTGGTCGTCTTGCCCGTATCGCAGATCTCCACGAGCACCTCGTCACCCGTTTCCTTCCTTTAATTTAACAATTGTACTATAGCAATTTACTTAATAACATAAAATTACGTGTAAATTTCATTTCCTACATAAAAAGTTCAGATTTTCGCTAAAAAACATTAAACATGGTTAATCATGCGAAAATCTTAATAATTAAGTAAATCGCCAACTTGATGGATCCTAGCACGAATCCCTCCTTCTCATGGGGCAGCCAGCACAGCTTCTTCACTGCCCACTCATTCGCCATCGCAGGATCGGCCACGGCCGATCGCTGCACCTGCAAAGATCGAAATGAGTGAACATCATTCCTAGTCCCATCCCCGATCGGAGCGGTTCATTCATCCATTCATTTAATTTCGTTGCATCGCAATTTTGCAAGAAATATGGTGTGATAGATCAAGGAACGGTTCACTTTTTGCTAGGTTTACTTCCCCATTGCTGATAACTTTTCAACTCCATTGTTTTCGCTCTCCAACACATTCTTGTTTCTCATCATCGGGTGTAAATAAGTGATCGTTCCCTTTGACACCCTCGTGATATAGTTGTCTATCATCCTTCGCTTCCTCAGATCCTCACATTCCTCCTTCTAATCCCCCACAATCTCATGTATTGTGTGTATGACGCTAGACGATGACTATGTATGTGTCTCTCCCATTTCCATGTACTCTATTCCACTCTCTGACCAAAAGGATCATACGAATCAGAGTATTCCCTTCCCTCTGATAACCCACTCTGCCCCTCTCTCTCATCGTACAAGGGGGGAATCAATGGACACTGACCCTGTTTGTTCATCTGCACTATGGCAAGCACTGATTCATGGCTAGGCATTGCATCCAATTCATGTACCCAAGGGAAGAAGGGAAGGGCAAAAGAGAACCCCCAATCAATTGAGAGTTGTTGTCTAAGTAGTTGAATATTGTTGGAGCTTCGAGTGTGTACAGGGAATGCGCAAGTGCCTAAGGGGAATAGGGAATATGCAAAACATTAAGAATCCCACTTTCCATCCAAGCTTTTGTTACGGAAAAATCTCTATAGTTGCGAATGATTAGTGTTTCTTTCTCCATAGACCCGCAATCTGACAGTTCTTTGTCCTTGTTCCTTTCCCCTCTGTCCTATTCCTCCTCCTCCCCATCCATAATGATGAAAGGCAGAGAGAAAGGGGGCGACTGAACTTCTCGCTATGCCCCAGCCCGGTTGAGTCATCCTTACAGAATTCTCATTTCGCCTCTCGAAAATGCAAAACAGAATAGAAGAGAGAGAGCTGAGCGCTGCCGAAATGCCATCGATCGTCTCTTTTTCGTTCCCGATTCGAAAGAGAAAAAGCGATGCTAACTGATCGACGATGACGAGATCGATTCAATTCCTCCATAATGCCAAAACCGCCCCAAAAAATCTAATTTTAACGCAATTTACCCATTTTTCGGTAATTTTAAACCCAAAATCACAGTATTCTATTAAATCTAAATCTTTTTTGGACCAATATTAACCACTTAATGATGTTTTAAACACAATTTTTGCCCATTTTCCAGAAATTTCGCCCTAAAATCAAGGGCAATTTACCTGGAGGTATCGTAAATCGGCTTCGGCCATTGTGCAGCGCTGATCGAGGGCACCTTCCCTCGTATATTACAGAGTAGAGAAAGGAAGGAGAGAGAAGAGAATCGGAGAATGGAGGGGCTCGATACTGCACCCACTCTCTACAGAGATGTCACTGCAAAATTGATTGATATTCAGATGCAACGAAAAGGGGATGAGCGAACAGAGGAAATAGATAGTGTCATTGTGTGGGGATAGAGGGGAGGAAGGAAAAGGGGCGAAACCAGCGTTTATGATCATATTCTACACGGGGAATGCGGAGAGTGGGTGCGATAAGGAGAGTGGGCAAGGAGGAGAGGGAGGGAGAGACAAGGAAGGTAGTAACTACACGAGAATGAAATGAGGAATGAGAGAGAGGGACTATGCTACAAGTGATGGTCTTGAGGGATAGAGAAGGGTCTTCCTAATGCTGAGAGAGAGAGGGGGAGACCGACAGACGGGCGGTCATCAACCAATTGCATAATTGAGAGTTGCGATCGCAATCAGAGAGAAGAGAGGGCTGATGGTATTCCAGAAGGGGAAGAATAGGGAAGGAATGGCGGGAAGGGAAGAAGGGAGGGGAGAGGGAGGGGAGAGGGAGGGGCAGAAAAGAGAGAGAGAAATGAGTGTCCATGTGGAGAGAAGTTGACTCATACAGTGGAAACGGTAGGATGGAATGAGATTGAAGGAGAGAGGAGAAGGGAAGGAGAAAGAAGACTCAACTTGCCAAGGCTGCTGACTCAGTCTAATCAGTGTCTCCATCCTCTCTCTCTCTTTCTTCACTTCGCTTATCTCAGTTCAATCCTGGGAGAGGCGAGTCGGGCGTAGTAAAAAGGGGGGCAAAAGACCAGCTTTCTCTCTTTCTGTCCATTCCCTCTCTCCGACTCATCACCCATCCCTTCCTTCTTCCTTCCTTCCTCCATTCAACTCAAGTAACACCTCTGCGCCACTTTTTTGCCCCTCATTTCTACTTTTGTCCACCTTCCTTCCTACCCCTAACGCGAGTACCTCGGACAGTCTCCCCGTAAATTGCAGCGACGAGAGAGGGTGCTTAGTAGGGAGAGTGCGGAGAGAAAGGACGAGCGAGAGAGCATGGGAAAATGAGAGAGACAGGTGAGGACAGAAGAGGGGGGCTATTGTGAGGAGAAGAGGCAAAAGGACTAAGGGACGAATCTAACCGGTCTACGACTTCTCAAAATCAAAGGTAGATCAAAGGAAGGAAGAAGAGAGGGGAAGAAGTAGTGTGCAATCTGGAGTGAAAGCATACTGCTTATGCTCAAGAGGAGATTAGAAGTTCTGGCGACTCGAAGGGAGAAGAGGAAAGGGAAGAGGGAGAGAGGGGCTAGGATAAACGAACGGTTTCATGCTGAGAGAGGGAGAGGGAAGAGCTCCGCGTATTCCATGTGTGAGAGTGTGTGTAACAAGGAGCGAATATGATAGATGGGCACTAGAGGGGATGATATGGATAGGGAAGGGATAGGACTAGAGGGGAAGAGGGAACGATGAAAAAGGATGGAGAAATGGGCAGCAGATGGAAGATCGTATTGAAAAAGGACACGAAATGGGCATGTGAGAGAAAGAAGATTGAGGTCCGATTGATGGCCAGTACGATTTTGGAACGGAAAAGACCAGAGGAGAGGATTGGTAGACCTCTAGGCCCTGGCTATGTCCAACCAAGGACGCATTCGAATTATGAGAGAGAGAGAGGGAGGGGAAGAGAAAGGAGAGAGGAGGAGGCCATTGAAATACTACTACTACTCCCCATTCATTACTCCAATCTCTACCCCCTCCCTTTTTTCCATGATCTTGCAGTTTTACGATTAGCTTGTGCTACATTTAGGTCGCGAGGGAGGGAAGTAGGGAACATGTAATCTAAGGAAGAGATGGAACGGGAGGAGAACCCGACTCTCTCTTTCATCCTGAGAGGTAAGGAGAGGGAGAGACACTCCCTTATCCCGGAGTGACCTAAATCAATCATCAAAACAGTGCGAAGAATCGTTCATTTGCCTAGACGGAGAGAATGTGTGTTTGATATTTGATATTGAACGGACGAAAGAAGGGAAAGGAAGGGGTCGATGGAGGGAGAGGAAAGGAGTCTGAAGTATGCACACTGCACATTCCATGCGTGACAGTACAGAAAAGGAATGGGGGAAAGAAGGGCGGATGGAAGGAAGAAGGGGAAGAAAATGGATGGGAAGGGGGATGAACGTTGTGACTTCTTCTCTCTTCCGAAATGATTCATTCTTTGATACTACGATGGAATCGGAAGGAAGAGATGGTTTGATGAAGAAAAACCGAAGATGAATGGAAAAGAGCTTGAGGATGGAAAGGAATGTTGAATCGTTGAGATGTCAAAAAACTGCCAAGGTTGAGCGTAAGAAAGGATTGGCAAAGTTCCTCAAGTTGGTGGAATTGATACCTTTTGAGTGAAAGTGGGAAGGGGGGCGGATTATTCATATCTCGGGAGGAAGAGAGGGAGAGGTCATTCGGCATTCCAGAGAGATACGAGAATGGATATGGAGTGAGATGAGAAGAGACATGAGACAAGGGGGACTATCGGAACCGATCTGTGAGATGGAAAGAGGGAACGAGGGATTGGAAAGGGGATGGAATAGGTGAGAAGTTGTCCTTTCTAAGGTGATCACACTTGCATGTCAAATGATCCGACTAGTCATTGGAAAGGCGTACAATTGAGTGAAACAATCGATTCGAGAGGACCGGAAGAAGAGAAAAGAATATGGGAGAAAGATTGCATGGAAGTGTATTTGAAGAAGAAGGAAAAGAGAGGAAAGTGAGAACTCGACCCTGTACGGAAAGGAACGAAAAAACGTGAGTCAATATTGAGAGGAGGTGTCGAGGAGTGAAGGGGAATGGAGAGATAAGAGGTGCATGATGGATAGAAGAAGAAGACGAAGAGGGAACGAATGGACTGTCCAGAATCTCTCTTGAGATCACGCGAATCAACGAGAGATTTGCACGCTTTTGTGTAGGATATCTCGTGACCACTCACGGAACACGATATAAGGGACGGATTGGGCCATTGATCGATTAGATTGGGGTAAAATGGGAAACAAATCAAGGCAAAAGGGAATAATTAGTGAGCGGGTAGTGACGATTCGGCGCGGTCAGACGAGACACGAATCAATACGGATTGAACAGTCCGAGAGGGAGAGAGGGAGAGGGAGAGGGAGAAGGGGGAGAAGGGAGGTGAGGTCACTCCGAGAGGGGAAGCGGGGAGGGGAGAGGGGAGGGGAGAGGGAGAGGGGAGGGGAGACAACGGAGAATGGACGGGCAGGTGCAAACAAGTGATCAGTCCATTGAGAGAGAGAAAGGGCGAATATCGGGAAGAGAAGTCTAATACCATATGAGGAATACTGCTTCCATACTGACTCAGATCATCCTCCTCCTCTTCCACCTACGGTTTCATCGTGAGTAATCGGTCGATTCAACCCATTCGTTCCCTTTTCCGAATTCGAGAAGAATGGAAGTTGTACTCTCGATATGAAAGAGGAGAGAGGACAAACATGAGAGAGAGATGCTCAGCTGAGATTTAACTAGTTGATTCACTCCAATGATTACAACGGGCAATGAATGAGATGAAGAGCAATGATTGGGTACCAATCAAAATACTCAGTTTAGGAAGATAAGAATAGATAGTCAAACATAGGAAGTCATATAATGCAAAGAACAAATAGTGTATATGCTCAAAAATAAATTTAAATTTCCAAAAGAACAGAATTTGGTCCAGTAGCCTCGGAAGTTAGACAAACGGACGTCTATCTCGGAAAACATAAGCTTCCTCAAAATCAATATAATCCAGATAAAATGCCAGAGTTCAATAATGCATAATATTTATACATATATATTTCTGAGTTACTAAAGTACCGAATACTATCCAACAAATTCAGAACAGTTTTACCTAAATATTTTTCAATAAACACACTATTATATAAATAGTTGCACGTGAGATTACAATCAGTAAATCATAATTGATAGTTATAAATATTAATTTCTATATTTTCACTGAATACATTTCAAAACCGGCCAAAATAAGCAATCGAAGAATACGGAAGCTCCCGCAAGTTCATTCAACTAAACCGATTGCGAAACAGCTCAACATTCTCGTATTGCAATGAAAATCCCACTAACTATCATCACAGAACGCAAGTATTTCACAATTCGAGCAAAATCGAACTCGGAGACGGGAAACAGTGATGTATAATGGATGATGCCACCCGGGGAGAGGAAGGGGTCATTAGCGTTCTGCCCTCATTTGAAATTCCCGGGCCCGGGCTCCCGGGTGGAAAAGCCTTTGATAGAAAGGAGGTACGGAAGAAGAGGCCCCTAACAAGGCCTGTGCGTGGGGTCACTAGCCATTACGGTTGGTTTATGCATTAAATAACGCCATTTATACCCGTATTTATATTTATACATTTAGGAATGACGGCGGATACGACTGCCGATTCTGCTCTGATGAGTGGCAGCGTCAACAAAAGTGGATGTCCATTGCGACGTCCCAATCCATTTGAGATCTCGTTAATAATGGGCATTGCCCTCACCGCGCTGTTCGTGTCACTCGAATTTCTGGCAAGTTAATTATGATTAGTCTGATTTTGTGCTAGTTTGACGGTTTTGTTAATAAATGAGTCGTTCCAGATCTACAACCGTCCATTTCCGAATGCTGCCGAGTGGAGACCGATCGATGATGCGTCATTTTTCTGTGATAATAAGCCGAATTGCTATCCTCATCCTACCGATAACTCACTGTGCGGTCGCCCCTTCACGTGTGGACAGAAGGTATATTCTTTAAATTTCTGTTATAATATTTAATTGAAATATAATAAATTCAAAACTTTTATTCCAGGTATCGGATTGGGATCTCACTCATTGTACTGTGAACAAGACAAGACAAGCGAAGAGCAAGGGAGACTTCGTCTTCGTTCTTCAAGCAAATGCGAAGATGGAAGAGACAGTTAGTTAAAATATAAGTACGCGAATTAAAATTGAAATGATAATATAGTATTTAAAAATCAGTCCTTGAAACAGATTATATGAAGTTAACAATATTTTTTCGTATTTTAAGTATTTTATTCGGGCAATAGATGTGCAACTCGACGCTTAGCGTATTTTGCATGCAAATATCATTAAACACGTATACAATATTAAGATAAATAGTCTAATACAGGTAAACCGTGCCTTGTGTTGTGTTACTTAGCACCTCTATTACATTCTAATATAAGAAGAGCTCTTTGGCTGTCTTTGTGTTTCAGTACATCATACAGTTCTTTAATTATACATATTTGAAGATCCACAAGACCGCGACGAATATTTGGGAAGTTTACGGGAAGAAGTTAATCGTTCTCTTCGACGATGACGAGGCAAAAGATGTAAGTACTAACGATGCCAATTTGTCATTGTGTCTCGACATTTCGCCTCTCTCAATGGTGCTGACCTTATCACAAAATGATAAACGTGATGGAAATTGGAGTTACGGAGTATTTAAAGCGTCGGAACCAGTCAATACCAGTAAATGATGTTGCTCTTTACAGCTCTGCAAGATTCGTTATGACAACCTCGAGATTCGCTGTGCTCCGTTCAAGAAGGAAGGCAAGAAATTCCTGTGCGGCACCGTACACTGCTCGGTCGAGAATGGATACATCTGTGAACTCGAGGTAATTACTTTGCAAAGAATGCATCATCAAAAATACTAAATACAAACTAAAAATGTTCCATTTTTTTCAATTTTTTGATTTTTTTCAACACTTTTAAGAAAATTTAACTGATTTTTTTCAATTAAAATTTACTATTATATTTCAGCAAATCATCAGCGAGTACGAGGCGGTTTTCTTCATGCGCGAACCTCTCACATTCAATACTCCTTCGGAGAAGAATAATTGGCTCTGGTCCGTTTTGGGTGTCCCATCAAAGATTCCTGGTCCCAAAATAGTTTCCTGGTCCTTAAAAAGTTTCCTGGTCCCCGAATAGTTTCCTGGTCCCATAATCGGCCAATCAGGCACGAAAAAGTTTCCTGGTCCCAGAAATAGTTTCCTGGTCCCAGAAATAGTTTCCTGGTCCCATAATCGGCCGATCAGGGCACGAAAAAGTTTCCTGGTCCCAGAAAAAGTTTCCTGGTCCCATTGTTTCCTGGTCCAATTAGTTTATTCTATTCGTGAAATTCGAGGGGAGTTTGGGGAGTTTGAGGGGGTGATGGAGAAAAGAAAAGACATGAAGAAAGCGAGTGAGTGGCGATTTCAATGTAGAAATGCGCCTACGCTCTGTCTACTCCACTAGCTGACATTTTCAACCTCAGTCTCATTTCTGGTACCGTACCCTCTGCTTGGAAACACTCACTTATTACTCCCATCCCCAAACCTGGTAAAGACTCCAAACTCCCCTCTTCCTATAGGCCAATCTCTATCATTTCTCCTGCTGCTAAGACTATGGAACGCCTCATCAAAGACCACCTCAACTCCCACCTTTTTCGTTTCAATGTTCTCCCTTCTAACCAACACGGTTTCCGCTCTGGTGCTAGTGTTATTACCAATCTACTGACTTGTCAGAATGATTGGACCACCGCCCATTCCAATAAGCTCGTCACTGATGTTGTCTACATTGATTTCACTCGTGCTTTCGACGTTGTACCGTATCATACTTGCTCGTCTTTCTCATTACGGTATCCACTCGAATTTATTGTCGTGGCTAGAATCCTTCTTATCTGATCGCACCTTCTCTGTCCGATTGTCTTCTATTACTAGTGACCCTTATCCCATACTCTCTGGTGTTCCCCAAGGCAGCGTACTAGGACCCATTCTTTTTGATTTGCCTTTTTTTTAAAAGTAAAAAAATGCGCTAGTTTAGTGAGGAGCCGATGCCTCAGTGGGAGTTCAACGAGCTGGCCAGAAACTCAACGACCAGAATCGCCTGCCCGATTGGATGCGAACCCGACGCTGATCTCTCAGTCAGTTATATTTTGAAGAAAATCAATGATAATTATGAACCTTCCAAGCAATGACAACCCACTTTGGATGGGTCCAGGAAACTATGGGACCAGGAAACTATTTTTGGGACCAGGAAACTTTTCCGTGCCCTGATCAGCCGATTCTGGGACCAGGAAACTATTTCTGGGACCAGGAAACTATTTCTGGGACCAGGAAACTTTTTCGTGCCCTGATCGGCCGATTATAGGACCAGGAAACTATTTCTGGGACCAGGAAACTATTTCTGGGACCAGGAAACTATTCGGGGACCAGGAAACTTTTTAAGGACCAGGAAACTATTTTGGGACCAGGAAACTTTGATGGGACACCCAAAACGGACCAGAGCCGAATAATTTGATCGATTACGTGAGATCATTCAACCAATCAATGCTCACGATGGGAGGAACATTCTTCAAGACGCCCGATTCGAATAGTAAGTTATAGTGATGGAAAAGAATACAAGGGTATGGTACAGGATCAATCAAGATGCTAGGGAAATTATCGTTGCATATGTGAGGTACGATAGGGGAGGAAATGGAAAAGTGGCTGAGGAGACAGTAGCAATGGGACATGAATGAGTGAGAGTCGATAGGGCGAAGGGGGCAGCTGTATATATAACATTGATCTATTTATTTTCAGATTTTATCTCCTACTTCCCCGGAGTGATTCCCAAGATGACGAGAAAATTCGAGGCTCTTTACTTCAACAGATCTGCTTGGGAGAACCTCAAATGGTACGATACCGTCATTTTAGCGAATCAACATTGATTTCCATCATTCAGGGTAAAAACCTTCCTCTTCGAGTCTGTCTACGGCCCGTTCCACAATGCACAACACAATACGCTCCTTCATCTCATTGAGAAGATCAAATTGGATCACGAGTATCCCCATGTGCCTCGTCCCGATTCCCTCTCTGGTCCTCAGCCCATCCCTACGGCACTTGAGATCTATCGTGCTTTTTATATTTCACTCGTGATCTTCTTCATGTTCATTGCTTACTCATGTGCGTATGGAGCAACACTTCGCAAGTGATTATAACAACTTTTTATGTATTGATTTTCAACCTAGTAATCTAATGTAGAAATGTAGCAATAGAGCTCATTAGTGTTGTTGTATTTAGTAATTATCAGGAATTACATTTTGATATCTCTAAATGTACCTCATTCATTTCCAAGAGCTCATTTTCACATGGTTACCTGCACAATACCTCAGCTCACTATACCTCACTTTCTACTCAACTGCCATATCAACTACTTTACGATGCTCAATCAACTCATAATATGTTATTATTTTACCTACATTGTTAATAAATTGATGAAGACAAAGAAGTTGGAAATCTTGTGAAAGTGGTGACGGAGCGTTCTCATTGAGATCAGTTGTTATCACCTACACTGATCTAGGAATTCTGCCATGGGATTCCATCAGCTGAGTCAGAAGGAGCGATAGAGATCTTGAGCAATGATTGGATATCACTGATTGACTGAGATTAAAGAACAATGACAATCGTATTGGGAAAATTGTTCGAACACCAGGGTATACGTTCCATGATCAAAGACTGTAGCGTCCAAGTTGGATAAAACTCAAAATTAGCTAAAGGATTTGAAGAGCATGATGTTCAAGACTACTTTTTAGCAACAGAAGGATAAGATCAACGTTTTGCAAAGTAATATGGTAATTCTGTCATCTAACTCTTACTTTAGAAGTCGTTCCGCTTAACCTCGATTGGTGCACTGATCCGTTGCGATTGTGAAACTATTGATTGGCAATAATTTATCGTATAGAAGATCTCTTCTCAAGAATATTCGTTGAAATAATCTCACGGATCTCTAATCACTCATCCGAAGGCGTGGCTTATCTTCTTCTCAAGCAACCGATACTTCAATATATTCTACTCTCTGAGTAATTCTGACCTGCGGCTCATATATTATCTCTTCCAAGAGGATCCTCTTCTATCCTAATACAGTGAGTGGTTTACTTCATTTTAAACATGACAATATTATATTCATTTTTTGGCAGATGAATTCCAGTCCCGTCGACGAATTCATCCATGTCAGTTTATTTTATTAAGTATATTGATCAACTATGCATTGGTTGCGTAACTTTCAGATTATAATCACTGGGATGAAAATCGCCCCTGGAGGATACAACGTGTATTTCTTCCTGTGTAAGAAGGGAGAAGGAAATGTTATTTGCCCTCATGAAAGAGGATTCATCGTTTTAAAGTCTATTTGGGAAGTGTGAGGTGAGTATCCAACCGACCTATTTGTTTTATGCAGGAGAGATATGTCAATGATCTCTGACTAGAAAGAATAAGGGCTCTAAACTTAGTTAGATCCTTCAGACACGATCGCAAGTCCCGTCTCAAAATTGTGAAGCTGGAAGAGCCTTGTCAAAACGAACACTTCGGACTTATTGTGGAGATGTCCCCGCGTTATTCCTTCGTCAAGGTTCGCTCGAACTATTTGAATGATGATAGGATGATAATAGATCGGAAATGTAGTTGCGCCAGCTTCTTCCCAGTAGATTTAATCTAAAAGAGAATCTAGAGGATTGGTAGAAGGCGAAGTGGGATGGTGGCTATCTTTAATGAAAACACATTTAATGGTAGTGAATTTCAATATAATATAGATCATCGTTACGCTGGAAGTATTGTCGAGTATCCTTCTAGTGGATTCGACCTACGTAGGGTTCATTCCGATCACCGGATGTGATATGAATCTGAAGATTGGAGAGCGAATCCAGTGTGAAATCACAAGATCCAATTCAAGTAAGAACCATGGTCTGGTCGCGAATCAGTATCTGATTTCCAGGCAAGTGGCACCTCCACAGAATCCTGCACAGATACAAATCCAAAGAAGAGGAAAGCCTGGTTGTGAGTTATTTTATGTACACTGTATACACTATGCATATTTCAGCCTGTTTCGAGAGCAGCTGCAGATATTCAAGCATTCAATTCGTCCCTGGTGAATTTCCGGAATTTATAGTTGATCGAAAACATTTTCAGAAGGAGTTGCAAAGAAAGCCAACAATCGAAGTAATCACTATCGACAAACATGTTGAGGTAATTTCCGATCAAGATTAGAGATAG
The DNA here is from genome assembly GCA_900490705.1 of Pristionchus arcanus. Classification (NCBI taxonomy): domain Eukaryota; kingdom Metazoa; phylum Nematoda; class Chromadorea; order Rhabditida; family Neodiplogasteridae; genus Pristionchus; species Pristionchus arcanus. The sequence continues at coordinate 355,858 of LS488742.1, read as the reverse complement.
AGAGAGAGGAAGCCTGGTGAATGCGTTTTGGATAAAGATGTTCTGAATCAAGAAATATACAGTTCCCAATGATTTCAGATAAATAAGTCAAATAACGAGCTCGAAGTACGTCAAAGATCTCCCAATCCCAATGCGACGATGGACCAGGTGGGTTTATTGACAAAAACACTTCACGAATGTATTGTAGGTACAAGGAAGCAACATGCAGAATATGAAGTCTCAGGAGAATGTGCGCAACACTCCCGGTTTGTGCACTTTTTTTTATTTTAACAATGCAATGAAATGTTTTTTCGATAAACTTACACCAAATGAGATTCTACGAATCAACACCCTGAGACGTCACTCTGACTGGACGGACATTTGAATAAGTGAGTTTTCGAAAACGCTCGTAGACAAGCTGCATGAGAAGTGATTTGTCTTGTGTAGAACGGGCTAGTCACTTGAGATTTTACAATAATTCTTTTTTTCAGACTAATCAAATCAATCTTCCCGTGCCATCAACTTAGTTGAATCGACTTCACTGAATCGGTCAACATCAACGTTTACTCAATCGTCCATTCAACCCCACTTCATTTTATCATATTGTAAAGAAACAGCACTAATTGCATTCATAACATAATTTCCGCTTTTTGACTTTCCTTTATCTCTCTCTTTCTTCGTAACATTTTCTCTCTAGCTTTCACTGATGCTTTGATTTTCTTATTTTCTTATGTTCCATTTTTTTGCCGCTTTCGTTATCGTATTATCCAAATTTCTTGAGAAATTCATTGACAATGAGACTAAAGCATTTATCTTTCAAAAAGAAATTATAAATAATTATTGATGATTTCCGGGGGTCCTAAAATTCAGTTCACGAATTCTTCTGTAACTTTTAAGATGTTTTTTCTTCTTTCGGATCATTAGAAAATACTTTCGAAAATTGATATGTATTTTTATCCAGTATCATTGGTGAAGCACCTATGTAGGGCGGAGAAGCTTAGGCGTCTGAACTGAATAATTCGTTGAAAATTTATTGTTTGCCATTCTAACCATCCTCGTTCTCTTCTGCCGAGATACAATGAGAGAGGGAACGCGGATGATTCCCTTCAATGTAGTATTGGATGTCGACTTAAATTTAATTAGAATTTAAACTTACTTCGCTGTCCACACTATGCATGAGTGGCATTACCGGTTCAACACGGAACATACCCCTCTAAATATAAGCATATCACACAATGGTCTTCTTTTTTTTCTGAAACCGTTATGAGAGATAGCTTGAATGACAAGTAAGGTAGAACTTATTCAAGTGAAAATGTGTTCAAATATATTTATTAACACTACGACGCGCTAAAATGGAGGATGCTTCTTAAGTTACCTCATCTGCATTAGAGATTCCATGTGAGAGAAGCACCGGTATAGGATCCTGAAGGAATATAATGTAGATTGATCAATTGTATTTGTGAGGCTTCATTTACAACAAACTCCATTGACCTACTACAGTAACAGCGAAGATAATAGTGAAGAAAAGAGCGATGTGAAGAGGGAAAAGATACATGAATTTAATGAAAATGGAACTTTTTTTCATTCCTCACGTCGTTCCCACGGTTCAGATGCAACGTGCTCATTCTGATTACATCTGATCACTTTAGTAGAATCTCGAACTGCCATCTGAAATAGCACACCAATTTGAGACATGAAATATCAAGATGAAGCAATGCCATTGATCGCGTTATATAGTTATCAAGTTTCACGAGTTGATCTCTCAACTTGCTCTCGTTACATCACAAGGTCGTTTAAGGTGTTTTCCCATCCAATCTCCCACAATCTCATGATCCTCATGGTTTCAAACCTTTTGACCTATAAACACTTATTTCATCATCTTCCTCATCGATACTTGGTTCTCTGATCGCTCGACCCGAATTGTACCCGGTTCTGCGTGTATAAATCAATGAACTCGGTGAGACGAATGGTCTATTACGTGAGGAGAGAAAGAGAACGAGAGAGAAGTCAACATCTCATCTTATAAAGCTCATTCACTTCTCTTTTCTTCTTCTTTCCTTCCCCGTCTTGGTCGTCTTTCTTAATCACTGTAATTTAAAGAGATCGCGATGAAAATCACTGCAATCGCTCTCCTCCTTCTCAATGTTTTTCAGTGTGAGTCAGCAACATTTTGTTTGTTTGTTATTACAGTAATTCCGAATAATATCAAAGTTCATCATTTTTGCACAATTCCAGACAAAAGAGTAGAATGACCGCAATCTCGAGTTTGATCAAATAATATTTTTTAATATGTTCAGGCCTCCTCGCGGCCTCCTTATGGGAAGCGTACAACTCTGATGCTCAACAGCGCCGAAGGGAAGGGATGAAGGAAACACGGTTCCGACCTCTGCTGCATCTCAGAGGAGAGGATGACTATGTGAGCTACTTTAGTTTGTAGTTTGGGTTGATGAAAGCAGTGCAACATATATGACGAAATTGTCTTGTTTTCACGGTAATTATATGCAGCGAAGCTTCTAACTCGAGGAGTCTTTCCTCTCCCTCCTAACTCTCTTTCTCTCTTCAGCGCACACTCGCTGGTCAAGAGGCTCTTTTCGTCAACGAGGACGTCGATGAGAATGGAATCTTTATGTCGAGGAGGAGCTGGAAGTCAGCAGGCAGAAATCCATTGGGAGGAATTCATTGATTCTTGTTCTCCATGACGAAGACTTTATTCCCAACCTCATTATTACTTCCCTCGACTCGATCTCTCACGCATTTCCATTTAAGCCGAGTGACGAGCCCATGAATTCATTGCGTTTCGATGACATGATCTTTCCTTTTTCACCTGGCCGGTCAACTGATAAACGGTTGTTTTGCTGCACTCTGATGTACTCGCATACGCGCTTTTCCCCTCTCCTTCTTCCTGGTTTCTCGTTGTGTCTGACACGTCAGAGAGCAGGAAGAATAGAGATAAGGAGAGGGGATCCTCCCTTTTGCCCCGGCAGGTGTCAGTGTCATCAGGATATTGATCACCTTCCAATGTAACTTCTTCTTTTTCTTCTCCTCTCGTTCACTTCTCAGTTTTCTCCTCCTCCCCTCAATCGACTCAATACAACAGCCGATCTTACGTGTCAACGAAAATGTCTGACCGAGCGTCGGGAATGGTTCTCCTCTCAGGAAATTCGCACCCTGAGCTATCGAGACTTGTGGCTGAGTGAGTTCACTTCTATGAAGTCTGATACACATTAGGAGTATCCCATTTTACTTTTCTCTCCACTTGCTGGTGCTTCGTCGGCAATTGCATGCATAATGACCCGTAAAAGTGCTTTATAATGAGTGAATCCCAAGCACTGGCCAATTTGAGTAAAAAATTTGAAATGCAGTCTGAAATGCATATGGCTGATTCTCAAATTATAGACGTCTGGGAATTCCCCAAGGCGATGCTGTCGTCTACAACAACACGAGTTCAGGTAAGTTACGACCACAACTTTCACCGTCCCCTCTCTTCTCCCTCTCCTTATCTCTCGAGCAAACGATCACATTTCTCTCCTTTTGACACACACTCTCGACAGGTAGAGAAAGAGTTGGGAAGAGCGAAAACCAGAGCACTAAACCCCTCCCTTCTCACTTTCAACGGCCCCTACGTCACACCTTTTCGTTCTCAGAGACGACCGTGAACATCAAGGAAAGCGTTCGATCTAAGCATGTTTTCATCCTCCAAACGGGAACGAAGTAAGAGGGACGGTAGCATTGAACTGCTCAGTGTTCGAATCGAAATTTGTATCAAACATCCTTCCTCTTTCAGCTCATTTTCGCTCGAAACCTCTCTAGAAAAGTACCCAATTTCGATCTAGAGTACGAGTAATTGATGAAATTGTATGAACGTTAACAATGATGTGATGGAGATGCTGATTCTCATCTACGCCTGCCGGACGTCTACGGCCAAATCGATAACCGTCGTTATTCCGTATCTTCCCTACTCTAAGCAATGTCGGGTCGTCAGAAGATCATCCATTGCAATCAAACTCATCGCTGATCTTATCGATAAGACGGGTGAGAAGGGGATGAGGGTGGAAAGGAAGAAAAATCAGAGTTCAAAGCATTGGCTCTTTCCATTTTACACCTTCAACAGGGTCGGTTAAGAGTGATGTTAGAGAGCCGGAAGTTTAGTTGCAACAGCTGATTCTCTGAAAATTTACCACATGACGTGCCCAGAGGGTGAAAACAACTCGTTTTGAGAGTGGAGCTCAAATGAGTATCTAAAGTCTCAGTGGGATATAGGACTAAGTTCGGGTCCACTGCGTTCTCTCAAAACATATTTCCAGGTGCCTGTCGAGTAGTCTCAATGGATCTCTACAAAAAGGAATTGCAAGGATTCTTCTCCATTCCAGTGGATAATCTGAGAGCTTCCCATCTCATAATTCCCTTCATTAAGCAAAATGTTAGTCGTCTTTACTGTCTCTCGCGCTCCCGAGCTAAAGAATCTAGACCAGTGAGATCTCAGTTCACACACGCTTTCATCGTTTTCACAGAGCGTGAGATCTCTACGAATGAAAATAGACTCAGACTTTCTTCTCGAAAGATTGGGGGACTGACATCAAACGTGTATTCCAGATCTCAGACTTCAAAAACGCTGTGATAGTAGCCAAGAACCCGGATGTCCTTCCCAAAGCGGCTTCCTATTCGGAGAAACTCAAGTGTGGTCAGCTACTCAAGATGAATCGCTCAACTGAAATTTACGGCTCATTTAGTGATATATATTTTGATGACAACGTTATTCTCAAACTGTCTATTTTTCAGTATTCTCAAAATAATTCACTTTACTGACTTTGAACGCTCGTTTAGTAATAGGTAGCGAAATTTTGATGACAATTCCATTCTGAATTAGGCAATCCTTGAGGAGTAGCTGTCATCCACGGAACTTACGCTTGCGATCGGCAATCAGCTACCGAATTGGCGGCGGCGGAGAGTGGTCAGTTATAATTATCCCCTATTCCCATCTTAGTCGCTTCAAACTATCCCTTGCAAAGGGCGCGATATCTATTCATCCCATCTGTACCAGAGTGTAAAGATTTTAAATGCCACCTAGAGTAGTCCCTTTGTAGTCGAGATCATCAAAAGGACATTCGTCTGTTCATTTCGCATTCGAGACGATCACCGCCATTATATATAATTATACCTATATCGTCTATCGCAATTATATCGTCTGGAGTAAACGGGGGATCAGCGAGAAAAATGATTGCGCCCATCGTCACCAGCACCCTCAAGAACCCCATTTCACAGATTTTCAGAGGATAGACATTTTTGAACTGTGCCAGCCCTTGCTCGACTCTTTCGTAAACGGCCTCATATACTCTAATTGTCAGGTAGCACGGATGAAACTCGTACCGCAATGCATCCTCCACTCTCCCTGGTCGGTGATGTGTCGGGCAAGATCGCCATTGTTGTGGTGAGAATACTTGAAGGAAGAAGTATTGACGAGATTGGGAATCAAAGAATCACAGCGGAAATACTTCATCAATCAATATTTATTCCGTTTTAAGTACGGTTTCGCAGACAGTTAGATGATCGATAAGGAATAGATACGGAGTACTGTCGATGAGTCGAATCGGTTGGGGAATCGGTTCTAAAAAAAATTATTCGTCTATCTCTCAGGACAACATTATCGATGAGGCTCACTCCTTCGTAGAGGCAGCAGAACTGTTGAAGAGTCGAGGAGCATACAAAGTGAACTAGCTTTTGTCTCCAGAAAAGTCATGAACGTAATAAATTACTATTTCGAGGTATTCGTCGTCGGCACACACGGTTTGCTCAGTGGTGATGCGCCCTCGATCATTGAGGAGTCTCCGATCACTCAGGTATGGATTTCGCTATCTCCAGATATCACCCTTTGTCACGGCGTGCTTCTGTGCTTTTTTCTTCCGCAATGCATTTTGATTGTCAAAGACGCCATTGCGTTAAAACCGTTGAGAAAGTGCCCTATGTACACATTCTCAGGTAATCGTGACGAATACCGTTCCTCATGAACTGCAGAAGATGAGAAGCCACAAGATTCGAACTGTCGATATCTCAACTTTATTGTGTGAGGTAAGATTCCCAAGGCAAATAATCCGGGCTGATGGGAGTCAAATAATTTCATTATGTTCTCGAGTGATTTTTCTGCAAGGTCTATCGAGAGATACGAATCTGGAAAAGAGGGGTTTAAACATCTTAGGAAAACGAGAAAATGGAAAAAATAAGCGTTAATTGCAGGCGATTCGTCGTATCTATCACAACGAGAGCATGGGAATTCTTTTCCGAGATATGCAAGAGTCGTGAAGAACTTCGTCAGAGCACTTGTACACAATTAGCGATGATATAGACACATTCCATTCGATAAAATAGTTCAATACATGACAATTTTGGCAAAAGAATTTCGCAGCGAGCAGGATTCGAACCTACGCGGGCAGAGCCCAATTGATTTCTAGTCAATCTCCTTAACCGCTCGGACATCGCTGCACACACTCTCGGCTCTCTTCTTGCTCACTAAATATAGGAGTATGGTTTGAAGGCAAGATAACTTTACTGTCCCTTGGCAGACAAGGGTGATTGAAGGGTACAATGAAAGGGGGAGGACGCATGTGAAAACGCAACAATTTCGTTTGTTTTTCCAACTTATTCTTAAAATACTGAAAGTTTAAATCAAATGAGCTTCTTTTGAGGACTTCGCAGTTATAGTGGGCATAGTTGGGCTAGCGCCTTCTACTAAATCAGGGGTTACTCATGAGATCTTCTTACCGTTTTTGCAATTAATGAGTCGCCAGGATACTTATGTTCTTCGCACATGATCGTGCTACATGCGACACGTAGTTGGAAGTGTAGAGTACAATTTCGGAAAGTGATCATCCCTATTAGTACCCTCTCACCCGCAATACGTAATTATGATGCAGGTAGAAGATAGCACACATGCCCCCTTGTCATTAGTGGGAGTGCGGGCTGTAATGAAGATCCCCAGACTTGGCGTACTCATCGGCAATTAGCAATAGTAGTGCTTTCCACCTTCACTATAAGAGATTGGATGGAGCGCGCTTCTCGTATAATCATACCCTGTCATGCTTCCTGTCATAGGCACCCTTATCAACCTGCCTGGCTATCTCATCGTCGTCAATTTGATTTTGTGGCCCTCTAATTGAAACCACTACAAACAACCATTATTTCTCACCACACTCCCAGATCTCCCATGGTCTACTAATTCATTGGACGCTAATCAGATATGTGTGAAAACAAGCGCAGGTACAAGGCGACCACGAATGACACACGTATCTACCCCCAAATGCTCCTTTTCTCCCCTCTCCCTCCATCCCCTTGTTGTTCTTACACTTTATCTCACTTGGACATCATAACGCTGTTGTACCACACACTTTCTCCATTCCGTGCTCGCCCTTTTTTTTACTAAACCCTGTCACATCCGAGCCCAATCTATGTCATTTCAGTTTGAAAGTATTGAATACAGAATCAAATAAACTAGATTCCTCTTCGTCTCATCTTCTTCCGTGAGTATTCTTAACTCGGGCCTAGTCAGTTGAAGGTTCTTTCTCAAATATTAATAACATTCAAACTAATCTTCCGTTTCACACGCAATGATACGCGTATGTCAGTCACTAGTGGTACACTTTCGTTCTGACAGCTTGTAAGGGTGTGCACATCTTACTCATTACTAGAAAATGAGCGCTAAACTAAGAGTTTACTAATATTTTCGAAGTAGAATAGCCAGATTTCGATATCATAGTTGCATAATATTCGTTTTAACGATAATTTTCGTTTATCTCAGATGACTACCATCGAGATGAACTCGTCTTGGATGCCTGTGAGTTCAGTTATTATTTACGACAAATTGTTTTACTTTATAAAGTTGTATTAATATTATCCCCTTAGGCCCGACATCAAATATCTTAATTTCAGGCAGTTATAACGGGCACGAGTGGGATATCAGGCAGAGACGGATTCCAAGATCTATTCTTCCTCTGCAGTATTGGAGAAGGACTGTCATCTTTCCCGAGCGAGGTTGAAGTCGGAAAAGTTTACAACATGGAAATTGGGTGAGTGATATGGTGTGGAAATCAACAATTTGTCATCTGCTAATGAGAATAATTCTCATATTTTCTAGTCGAGTAGTCGCAGCAATAAACTAGTGATCAGTTAGATATAAACTGTCTTGCTTTTCTTTTTCGATACTCTATTGCGTCATGTTTTTGCATGTTTTCTTCAAAAGGTTCTACTTTTCTCAGATTCAATGGCGATCAACTCGTAGTGTATACAATGGCTTCTGATAGTCTGATAGAGGACCATTCCCTAGTGATCGAATGCAGCAAACTTGCATGGACAGTGTACAAGGTGAGAGGAAAGCTTAGGCTACGCTCACAAAGAAAATATAATTGCAGATCACCGCCACCCTCTTGGTAGAACATGTGAGGGGTAACCTTTATTCTCTGGTCGACTATGAGATATTAGGAAGATTTGACTTTGCTGATGCAAGAAAGTTCACTAAGGGAGAATATCTCACATGTGAACTCCATCGAACAAATATAGGTGACAATTTTTCTTTGATGCCATTGGCCTTTGATGAACGACTGATGACCTTTGATGCCGGTTTCTATATTGTTATTTCTAGGTGGATGGCAAGTTCATGAAATCCTGGGGCGATTCTCGGTCCCTCCTGTACACTGGGTAAGGTGTTTACTTCATGCTATGATAATCGAAATTTCCAGAATAGAACCATATGGTAGACAGTGATGAAATAGCTGTAGGGTAGTCTAAACAAATATTGTATTGCAGGATTCTCGTGACCGGAATGGAAGAAGAAAGATGATTACGAATGGAGGTAAAATATTGTAATTTTATCAGTTTTGGAGTAGATACATTTCAGAATCATTGGTCTCACTCAGTGATCATCATTGTCAAGGTTTCGATGATGACATGAGTGGTCAGGTGAACAGCATTTTTTGGAACACTAAGGCAACCTTATTGAAAATTCGAGAGTTGTGACTTTGACCATCTGTTATCTTCTCATGTGCCCGACTGTATGAAATCGTAGAGAGCCAATTGGAAACTGTAATAAGAAGAATGTCTAGATTGTCACTGGTTTCATCAATCAACACGGCGGAAATCAATTCACCCTCGGCAGATACAAGCGTGAGGTTACGGTAGGCGACAAATCAGAGCTCGCTATTCTCCCAGGAATCTCAGGAATATGACGACGTGTTCGGTCGACGTGAAAGTGAGGAGCAGTCGTTTTACTCAAACAGACTATTCGAAGATCGAAGAAGGATAGAGAAGGAGACGAATGAAGGTTCGGAATATCCTATGTTCACGAAAATTGCGCTAGCTATCCAATTGATAGATAGAAGATTGGAAGACATGGAATCCGACCACAGTTTCTATCATCAAAGGAGAGTCGAGATATACTCGAATACAGGTAGTAATTATGATATTCTCTAGAGCGAATCCTTCATTTTCACAATAGCCCGCGGATATATGGACGGCCGAGATGAAAGATTCCGAGTTCGCTCACCTCATAACACAAGGACATTTGCACAAGTAAGAAGAGAACGGGGGACGAATGGAGGTACTGGATAGTCACACTTTCTATGGCAGATGGATCCTTCTTACAGTGGAAGGATGCACGAACTACAGTCGTCGATTTGGCAGATTCAGTAAGAGTGACTTCGGTAGAAGAAGAGAGAATAGAGAGTCGAATTCAGGTGCGGAATATAACATGATTTCATGGGTAAATCTATATATTTCACAGTTGCCCGAAGATCTCGAGATATGGTGGATTGGGATGAAAGATATCGAAGATATTCCGACGTTTGTATTCTTTTTTAGTTCTTTTATTGTTGTGAGTATTGCAGGATTCATCCTCTAGAAGTCGATCGCAGAGAAGAAGGGAGAAATGAAGAAAGTTCAGGGCATGGATTCTTAAGATAACACTGTGGATCATCCTCACTCACTGATTCTTGTCTAATATAATCTTACTTTTTCATACTATCATTGCCCTATTCAATCTACTCTATGTTCAACTCGCTTTCTCATCTTCCTCTCATCGGCAGACGAGGGATCTAGTTGGAACTTTAAAATTTGCTCGATTAGCATGTTTGTAATTATATTCACTGAAACTGTTCACCATACTCCTAAGACTTAGACTTTTCTGTTGTTGTACTTTTCCTGAAATTTCTGAGACCCTCATAGACCTTGTTCGAGTCTTTTTTCTTCGTATTCCACTCAGCCTCATAGTGTAATCCTCATATTCTGTTATTTTCAGCCTCATATTCTCAAGTATTTCCTGAACCATTGTGAAAATTACAGGAATCTCAAGTACATTCAAGATCAATACGATGTGACGATAAAGAGTAGGAAGAAATAAGATGAATGAAGCCATTCTCCCTGTTCCGTTACTTCTTACATTTCTCATTTCCCTGTTCGTTCTTATTCAAATGATATCACATATGTATACTGAATCTGACCATTTCTGTCTATGTTTGACTCGATTTGGAAAAATGTTTCCTTTTGAATTGTTTGTCTGTGATAAATACTATCTGTTCATTAGTTCAAAGTTGCGCAACATTCGACATCTTGCGTGAAATGCGCGAATGATTTCTTTTTTCACACATGAATCCCCTAACAATTCTAGTAACACGTGTTCAAATATCGTCGATTCTCAATAGAGTTTGAATATTGACACTCATTACATCTTCATATACAAGTAATTATCTTCTCTGTGATTCGGCTCGCAAAGAACCTGACAAGGAAGTCAGCAAGGAAGGAAACGTGTGTTTATCTTTTCTCAGGAAGGAATATCAAACCAATTTCACGAATTTATGGAGAGAAGAAACAATCGATGGTATAAGGCCGACGATCGTCAGGTCGATATGGGAAAACATTTGGAGGTGTTTATTATTGTTGGTTCAAAATACTCTGATTTGGCCTAACAGGATTAGATTCTGTGAAAATCATGCTCGAGGTACACCGAAATTGTGTTAGAATGTGAAGAGCCAATTCAAAAATGTTGGCATGGTTATGAACGCGAATGTTTTGCAGGAAGGAACCAAGAAGGAGCCATTCAAAGTCGAAGACAAGCTGAGATGTGTCTTCGGAAGAATGGAATCTGGTGAGTAGTAGTAATATGCGAGGGATCGCGAGAGAATCGAGCACCATTCGTAGGCGGAAGTAGAAATTCATTATTAAAAATTCCTACTTCCGCCCATGATTGAACCGCTCGATATCCCCGCCATATATTGCCCAATAATCAAATTTATTGTCAGAGTGGAAAGTGATCAATGTGCTGTAGAAATGTGCGATTCCCAATCACTGACAATCATGAATATATCGACAATACTACTCCAATTGTATTCAACATATCATTTCTTTCATTGGTTGCCTAAATATCTTTTACTTATGATGCAAAAAATCGTCGAATTATCTTTGGAGAATGGTGGGTGAAGGACGGGTCAAGTAAAAATTTTCGAGTTTTTGCATTTTCGAGTCTGTACCCATCCCATTCACACCTTCGTTCTCCAGCTTCTTAGCATGGGAGAACATTGACCATATGGTCATTTTTGCACATCTTTCGTCATTTATTCTCCTCACGTCTATCGACCCCTCTGACCCATTCAGCCCGAATGAATGACCACGTGTGCTGACGTGCAATACCTCCCTTCGCATCCCTACGCTAGGAGGAATCAAGGATACCTCATTAGATACCCTGGATGACATTTGTCTGGAGTTCTCTCTCCTTTCCCCCATCCTCATCCCCCCCCCACTCTAACTAACGTCGTGCGTCAGATTTTCCCAGATTTGTGATTTTCTGATTAATTAGGCACTTAGGTACTTAGATTCCCTTAGGTACTTAGTAGAAAGTTCAGGAAACGAATATTAGTGCTAATCTGACTTCCGGGGCAAGTTGTGTTAATGTTACTCTATGGTTTCTCTTTCCCGTAGTAACTTCTATCACTCCGGAGATACACGTCTACCTTGATGTTTCCAAGTACAACGAAAAACATCGTTAAGCATGACAAGCATTACTCATCGCATCATAGGCACTTTGAATCGCCCCTCAATCCTTTTTCCCCTGGGCGCTTCTCTCTAGTCATCATCATGCATTGCCACACGGCATCTGTTCACTCGCTTTTCGACTACCTCCAATCTTCCCCATCCCTCGTCTCTCCTCTCCTACTCCCTCCCTCTCCCACCTCAGAAGTTTGTTTGCCCGAGAGATGATAGCCAGAACGCTTCTACTGAAGTAAAGCCACCGACGAATTCCCAGAACCGATTCACCTTCTCACTTTCTCCCCTTTGCGTGTCATAGGAATGGAGAGGGATCAAGGGGATTTGAGAGAGCTCGAATGGAAACAGCTGCGATGAGAGAAGGAGCAAACTGAGAATACTTCGTTTTTTCACGTCTCTCTATCTCCTAGTCCTCTCTGTCTAGCTCTCTTTCTACTAACTTACCAAGTAAAATCATTCCCCGAGGTGGGAATTTTCTCAATCTGAGACTAAGTGATCGTTCTCTCCTCTCTCGGTTTCGCTTTCGTTTTCCAACCGATAAGCTTTCCCTCACTGCTAATTCCACCCTATCGGCGCGCTTTCAACCAAACACACTCAGGGATGAGTTCAATCGACCAAGTCTGGTGATTTCGCACGTTCTCATCATCTTCAACGACAGAATGGGCGAAGTTGGGCCAATGAAGGTACGTCGATGTTATTTTCTATGGTTTGATGCAAGTTGCTACGATTTCGTGTGTAAGCGAGAAAATGACGAAATCATGATTGGCATGCAATTGACGCTGATGTTTCATCAGGGGGATTCATATCCAGATCCAGATACGGGAACTAGGAGTACTATTCAATCAGATTCGCAACAAACATGTTTCTTTCGATCAAACAATCGGGAGAATGTCTATAGATCCCTCAGGTGTCAAAGAGAAGGCTAACACGCTGAAAGGGCGCACATTTTGCCTCTATGAAAGGTGTTTCGGGGCCATTTTCAGGGTGATTCATTGACTAATTGCTCCTGTGTTCTTCGTGATTTGAGTGTTTGACCAGACAGGGATTTCCCCTCCATTGTTCGTCCCTTATCCTTCAGACCCTCGAGAGTTCATCCCTTGTGGGAACGAAGAGAAGACGATCGATGGCTGGGAAGATATTCAAGAAGTCAACTGCAGCCGTTCTGTCGTTCCTTCCCATTCTTGAATGGCTTCCTCGATACTCAATCAAGGATAATCTCCTCAATGATATGGTCGGAGGATTCACCGTTGGCATTATGCACGTTCCGCAAGGTTTCCCATTTCATATACTTTCGAATCTGCAATCAGCAAATTTCGAGGCGGAACTAGAATGATATCTTCAGGGATTGCCTACGCCTCTCTCGCCGGAGTCCGACCAGTTGTCGGATTGTACACTTCCCTGTTAGCACCGTTGTTCTACATGATTTTCGGCACATCCAGGCACATTTCCATAGGTGAAACTTACTTCGTGATTTTCAAAAGAGAGTAAATGGCAGGTGTCTTCGCGGTTGTTTCTTTGATGTGCGGTGCTTGCAATGTGAGAGTGACTGACGAATTCTTCGCGTCAAGTTCATCAAATTTCACTGATGATGAATTGAGTGAGGCCAAATTGGATTACGCACTTCATGTTCTCAGTGGACTGGGATTCGTTGTTGGACTCATACAAGTAAGGATTTTTTGAGATTTTAACACATTTATCAAGATTAGGCTCTGTTGCGCATGGCAGTGGCTTGTGGATAAGGTTTAGGATATTGCCTGATAACGAAACATCACTTTCAGATCTCAATGGGCCTCCTCCGACTAGACTTTCTTATCAGTTTCCTTTCTGACCAGGTAAACATCAATTTTTTCGTCAGCTGATATGAACCAATTGAAACCGGAATTAACCGGGTGTAAAGGGACGATGGCGCCCCTTTGGAAACGTTATAATTTATACGAAGCTCCAAACCGACATGTGCATTAAAAAAATACGCTGAAGACGGAACTACCTTTATCTTTTTTGATATGAACTTTCTCAGGTCGTCACGGGCTTCATGGTTGGGGCCTCATTCCATGTTTTCGTTGCCCAACTGGATAAATTATTAGGAGTCACGCTCCCTAGGAGGGGAGGAATCGGAAAACTATTCATGGTGAGAATTTCAGAACACTTTCTGTAGTGAATATGAGATAGTGGGAACTGAAAGTAGAATAAGTGAATTAATCTGAGCATCTTCATCGAATATGAGCACAATAAATGTAACTTATATTGTACTTGCAGACGCTCAGTGACGTGTTTCAATCTTTGATGACACTGGAGATCAATCTCTACACTACGATATTATCAATATCCGCCATAATATTCCTATTCTCTATCAAAACCTTTATTGATCCACTGGTGAAACGACTAACTCCTCTGCCGGTCCCTTACGATCTTTTCCTGGTGATGATACGTTACATTTATGAAATGATCAGTTGCGTTTCAGTTAATAATCGGTACTGTTATCTCGACGATATTCGACTTTAACACTACGCTGAGCATGAAAATCATTGGCAAGATACCAACTGGGTGAGATACCGTATTCTTTAGGGACCTAAATGATGATAATGATTATATCTATTCCTCCCCTTCTCTTACCCTTATTATCCCATGAATTCCTTTTCACGAGGGAAATAAGATTAGGTACAATTAGAAAAACATATGTTGTTACATAATCATGCTAAGAACAGGCCTTACCGCTGGGACCCATTTAGTCTTACGACTGTAACTTGACGTAGATTCAGTTTTACCCCTTACTTTCACCTAATCATGCCCTTGCAGTCTCCCCTCCATCACTCCTCCCGATCTCACAGTCATTCCTCATATACTCGGGGACGCCGCTGCAATAAGTGTTGTCATTCTGGTGGTTAGCATCTCGATGGCTAAAGTATTCTCGAAGAAGCACAAGTACGAGATCAACGTCAGACAGGTCAGACTTATGTGCCTTTTTTCCAATGAATACCAGTTAATTAATTTGTTTCGAACAAAAATATTCTGATGAGTATCGCAAGCCTTGAAGCCAATATCACGTTCATTGTTTGAAGGGAAGCTCACTTAGATCCAAGAGTTTTATCAGCATGACAATGGAAAGAAAAATTGGAAAAATACATCATGCTTTCACGCAAACAAAATGCTGTTCGCAGGAATTCTTCGCCCTGGGTCTTGTGGAATCTCTCGGTTCATTCTTTCCCGTGTGGCCCTCATCAACTGCACTGGCGAGAACGTTAGTATACGAGGCAGCAGGCACGAAGACACAGGTATGTGTGGTTACTCTAAACTGTCCTGCATATCTGTATCTCGAACTACATTGAGTTTGATCTTCGACATTTCCCTTTTCCTTCACTACTAGGGCACGAAAGGCGAATGTGCCCTAACTTGCACTATTGTCAGAACATGGGCTTACCGTACCCAATCATTCCTGACCAGGCGTGGTCGTCAATTTGATAGTAAACCTAACTTAACCCTTCCAGCTGGCAACAGTCTTTTCCTCTTCTCTCCTTCTCGCCGTTCTCTTCTTCGTCGGTCCCTTTCTCGAACTACTCCCTGTGGTCAGCCTTATCTACTTTATTTGCAATACGGAATATGACACGTTCAATCCGATTTGTCTGTATGAGGATCTCTCAATAAAAATCTCGAAAGATCAAGGGACAAGTTATTTCTGTTGAGCATTAATTCCATGTGGGGATCTTTTTTTTTGGATTGGCATCGGAGTAGTTTTTGGCAAAGGATATATGAATGCCCATCGAACCTCTCTCTCTCCCTCTTAGCTCGTAGTGGTTTGTTCTCACTCAAAGAGAAGGGGAAATCAAAGAGAGCGCTTCGGATTTGCAGTGTTTGCTCTCTTGCGTGATCGTCGTTGCTCTCAAGGGGATGTTCATGAAGCTCGCCGATATCCCCGGACTGTGGAGGGTGTCCAGGATCGATGCGGTAGGTCGGCTGCTGAGTTCGGCATTCAAAGATAAAAGATAGCAAAACAACTATGGTGTACCTAAAATGAATTTCAAAAATGTTCGCAGCACAGTGAAAGATCAGTAGTATAGTCGCAGACCAAGAACTGTCTCACTGATAGAGATGATAGTGAATGACCACATCGAATAAACAAAGGGAGAACAAGCTGATTACTAACGATTGTTCCAGATAATCTTCGTGCTCACTCTATTCTCGACCGTTTCTCTCAACATCATCGAAGGACTGGCGATAGGTGCTGCAGTTTCGATCATTCATGTACTTCTAGCATCGAAAAGGTGATATTCGTACTTATTCAGTCGTAATCAGTCAGAGTCACAATCAAAATTGGGCAAGAAAGCGCGAAGAGACAAAAAACAGCAACCACGTGTGGGCAAATGACAACTAATAAGTGCTAGGCAAATAATGAGTGAAAGGGAGCGACTTTGAACTCTCGTCCCTTACACTGATTATGCTAAATGTGTGACGTTTCTCAGCTATCCCTATGGAAAAGTAGCGAATACGTCTTGATGGCTGTACAGAAAAGTGGCTTGATAACCCAAGTGACGTAGGGAGAACCGACGTTGGTGAGACACTCGCAGAAGATGCGATCCACCTGAGAAATCGCAGTTAGAATATATTCAAAAGGTATCTCTGTTGATATTGACCGTCTCAGCTTCAATACCCTATTACGCATCCGGTCACTGACGCATAGTGTATACGGTAGCGTACTCGACTAGAACTAGTTACCTAGATTATCCTTGGAATAACAACAACTCCGTAGAGATCAGATAGAGACTAAGATGAATCACGGAACGATATGTGTACTGTCTTCACTGTACGAAAAGCGGAATTCAGATGCTTATTGGAGGGGGCAAAATTTTTCAGAATTGAAAAAAGCGAACCTCCATGCGGTTCAATCCTTCGATCTCTAATAGATCATCATGCTCCATGCAGCAAACATTGATTCCTAAAAGATTTGGGTTAGGGAAGTTTAGGGAATCATAATTGATGAAAAATGAAGAGAACAATTAAAAAACTAACTTTGCTGATCAGGGGAGAAGTAGGTCAGTGCATTAGATATTCCTCCCGATATCTTGCCAATTCCACAGTGCCAGTCGTCGATGCTTCGTGTACTGCGGAACGGTTCGTAGGTAGAGAAACGGAAGACGCCCCCGCTCGCGAGAGGAAACACCAGAAAGAAAAGAGCGAGACGGGGGATCATCTGAATTGACCATATATGCACTTGAAATTTCAATCAAAACACGGCATCGCTCATGATCATGGCGAAAGAGGTTATTTCCTTGAAAGGAAGCTCTACTAGGCGAGCGGGGCGAAGAAGCAGTGCTCGACACTTGCTAATGGATTTAAAATCTCCGTGTTTCGATGACGAGAAAATATGGAGATTCCCTAGTTTTAAAAGATCACGGGGCTTTTCTGTGAAGCGTAGCCAAAGGGTCAAACGGAAAAGCGGAAACGAGAACAACGATTGAAAATGGCAAAGAACTCTTTCTCTTTGCAGGGGAGGTTTCAGCGAACAGGAACAACGGGAGGCGAACAGGTGAGAGGATTATATTGAACACATCAACAACATGGAAGACAAACACAACGACGTTCACAGGGAGAAACTAACGATCAAAGTGCTGAGATACGATGGATCACTCTACTTTATGAATACGGAAGAATTCGCGAGCAAGTTGAGATCCTATGCGGATGCAATGCGGAAAGAGTGAGTGAGCCTGAGGCCTTTTAAAGTTTAAACTAGCTGATTAGTGAGTGCAAATTAGTAAAAATTAGCTGAACTCACTTCATAATGAGTGAGTGATTAGCAAGAAACCCCGAACCGTTTGAATTAGTCAGCAAGAAGTGGTTACACCTAGTAGCACTTTCACTGCAGAGAAAGAGATTAGTCAGCGGGATTGACTTCCGAAAAGTTGTCGATGACTAACTAAAAAGTGCTCTTATATTTCAGTCGGATCAGATCTCAGGATGAATCAGACGAATTGAAAGAGGTGGGTGATGTATACTGTTTTCCCACTTCCCTCCGAGTAGAGAGTACACGAGAACAGGCGAATCAGGGAGAGGTTAGAGGCTATAAATCACCCTAAAGTACAAGCGCGGGTTTAGTGCGGGAGCGTGAGTAAGGATGAAAGGGGATCTTCGTCAGTTGCGATTAGAGAGGAGAGGAGCGGGATTGAACACGGCTAAGAGAGTGAGGGCAATACTACGAGCATCTGCAAACATACACTGATTGGAGAGGGCAGAGTAGGCTCAGTTTCGGGCGGAGGAGGAGTGGGTTTACAACGCATGGACGGGACACAAAAAGCAGGAGATCTCATCAATTACAGGAGTCACCTGGCCGGGGTCTTATCAAACTCTATAACATTGATCAGTTTCGCTGGGGTTCATAGGTGAAACTCGAGAGAACACAGTTTGTGCATTGATCTCATAGGAAAGTAACGAAATCCATAAGTTAGGCAAATTGGATGGGTAAAGGTAATCTCGTTAATCAAGGACCTAGCGCACTACGTCGGATCACTGCTAAACCAGTGATTGTGATCCCATAGGTTTTGTGAGAAATTGAGCGAGAAGTCAGAAAAAGTAAGGAGTAGAGCCTCATAAATTCCAGGATTCACCTGAGATCCTGGTTGATCTGAGTGCCCTCCGATTCATCGACTACTCTGGTTCCGCTGTTCTTCTCACTGTGAGTAAATACAATTGTCTGACTCTATCAATGTGCCATGGTCTATCGCTTCTCTGACTGGGGAAAGATCATAGATAGACAATCACATCATTGCTCAATCCAGTTCACACTTCTTCTTCAGATGATAAGCAATCTCGAGAAAGAGCACGTACGATTGGGATATGTCGGCACTTCCGGTGAGCTTTGATGTAGATGTTTGCTTGATCTTGGATATTTGCTATCTTCCAAAGACAACAACGGAATAGAAAAGGGAAACTGAAGCCACTTCGAACGTTAGGAAAAATTAGGCAAAGTATCTACACTTCCGGTGATCTTTGAACTAGACATATCCTTGATCTTTCATAGGTGTTATCTCCGTTCTTTGGAACATCACAGTGAAATTGATTTTTAGCACAAGTGAAACTATTGAATGGGTAACTAATAAAATTTCATAATAATAATAATAATAATAATAATGATGATGATAATTTATCTTCGCCCGAAGTGCAATTATTTACAATATCACCAACGAAATTGCAGATTCGATTCTTCTCACCCTGCGTGCACTACCAGACTATTCAAAAAGGGAATCACACTTTTACTCGACACTCGATGATGTTTCGGAGCAATCTATCTGCTGATCTAATCTTGATCTTTGATCTTTGCTGATCTCAATAGGGTTAATGTTTCCTTTTCCCATATCAAAGTTCTCTAGTAATTGTGCGAGTACAATGTACACTGGCAAAGGCAATTTTTCATCGGGAGACTCCTTCTTATAGAAGAAATAATAATACTAATAAATGAATATGGTTAATGAATTGGTAGCGACACTATTGCTCAAATACCGAGAAATACACACACATATCGATCAAATATCAACGAAATAAATGGTAATTTAGTCACGATGGGAACATGGTAAAGTGAAAAGGTATAATAAATATGGTAAAACAAACATAATTAGAACTGGTACATATTAAATATGACTGTCATGGCAATAAACTGAGGTACTCGTAAAGAAAAGAATGGAACTCGAAAGAGGAAAGAAGGAAATAATTTTCTGCTAGATGGTATGTTACTTCTCCTTTTGATATTCACCTCCATTTGCTGGTCTTCTCTCCTTAGTTGTCATTCTCCTCCGTTGCATGTTTGGCTCCTGTCTGTTCCTTTTCCTTCTTCTCGCTCATGGCGAGGAACATGTCCTCGAGGTTGCACTTTAAATTATTTAGTATGAAGTTTGCAATGAATCATCAATCAACTCGAACTAAATCTATTCATTTTAATTGCATTATCCGGAGTTTTACGTTATAGAGATGTGGTGGAGGCCCTTAACGTTCCGTAAACGAGTTAAGATGCACACTAATATACACGAAATAACGTCTTACACACCTGTACAACGGTAAAGTCGACCTCCATGCCCGTTATCTCTTCCATTTCCTTCGCGATGGCGTAAACATTTTCGAATACATCCCAATAGTCCTGACTGTGGACTGTGCGTTTGATCTAAAGTAGTATTTTGGAAAGAAATCTCTTATTTTAAGTTATGTCCAAAATATTCACTTCTGCATGCTATTGGAATCACTAAACACAAACACTTGGTACGAATATCACAATTCCTTCCCTAAAGGTTCCGCCCTGCAAGCGAAATACCTTGATGCCAGGATAAATGTGAAGATGATGATAAAACACAAAAGTGTACCGTGAACGAGTATCGACCCATGGTGGCCTTGATGAAGTCGGCAGTTGGAAGTCTCTTGTTCACGAGAGATTTGAGCTGAACAAGTCTTTTCTCCTTTCAAAAACCGTGACACTGGCATTCCGAGCGAAAAGTGAAACTGTGCTTACCTCATCGGCGAAATACGAAGAGGGGAGTTTGAACTCGAATTTGTTGTTGTCTCCGTGTCTAAAAAATTCATATTTGCAAAGATTATAAAACATGAGCTGATGAAATACGATTTCATAATTTCATACTTACTTTGAGACGAGTTCCTGTGGTGATCCATGATGGACGATGACTCCCTCCCTCATCAGCCCAATTCGAGAGCACAGAGCCTCCACCTCGGCCCTAGAATAATTGAATATAGGAATGATAACGGTTGGAGTAATAATCGTAAGCTGTAGTAATAATGCTGAATATTTTCTCACATCGAGTGGCTGGTGAGAAGGATGGCCGTATCCGTCTGGTCTCTGATCGATCGGAGAACATTCCAGATGTCGTTCCTCACCTACAATAATGAATACAGTCGACACTATAAAAAATGAGAGTGATAGGTAGTTTTGAAAAAATATATACATAGTTTTGATCTTACCATGGGATCGATTCCGGAAGTCGGTTCATCAAGGACGATGAGTTCCTTGGCCAGCATCGCTGCACACACGGAGAACTTCCGCTTCTGTCCTCCGCTAAAAAACCATCAACTGTCTGTTAGCGTAACATTGATATCTCAGAGGAAGCCTCTCGTGAATCAAGACATATCGTACCTCAACGTCTTGTAAATGGTGTCGCAATGCTTCTCCATTCCCACACACGTTATCAGAATACGGGCCATTCTCTCGGGGTTCGCGTAGCCGTAAAGAGCTGAATGGGCAATCAGTTGTGAGCTCATTGTGTATTGCTATGTTGAAATCGATAAATGCTTACAAGCCAGAAGGAAGAGATTCTGATATCCAGTGAGCTGACCCATCAGCGCATCCTCCTGAGGGCAATATCCAATACACTGCAATTTAATTACATAATCAGGAATCATATTAAAGACGCCGAAGTACTTTTGAACATTCAGAGAATTTGTAATGGAATATCGCTGTCCAATTTCTTCATTCTCGAAGCAAAACTCACTGCGGGTTTGGTGCAATCGACTCCTGAGCAGTAAGAAGTTCCGGATGTAGGCAATCTCACTCCAGCGATCATATCGAACACTGAGGTTTTGCCTGAAAATAAAAAATCATTGACATCGGGGAAACGGTCCACCCTGAGGAACCTATAGCTAGGGAATGGGAACACTTTGTCAAAAGCTCGTCCCTAACCTGCTCCGTTGTGTCCCAGAAGACCAAAGCATTCATTCTTCTGAACGACCAGAGTAACTCCCTTGACTGCCCGCACGTTACCATTGTAGGTCTTTGTGATGTTCATGACCTGGAAATGTATACGACTTGTTTAGAGAATAATAAAATAAATCAAACAGCCGGCCTTACCAGTGGGTCCCACCTAGCGTTTTCTTACGACTGTAAAATCGCTTGACTTGGATACCTTTTTACTAAGACACCTTCCCCTTTTCTCTAAAGTTCCTTCAAATTGAATGACAAGAGTTAACTTGCCTTGATGACTGTGTCCGCACTTCGCACTCCCTCGGGGATCGCGTCCACTCCCTCTTCGACCATTTTTGGAATCGCTATTCGAAATTCCCGCCCAAGGAGTTGCTTCATCTCGACACCTTCGGTATTTTCAGCTCCATCGTTTGTGGCGGGCTGAGAAATTGCGGATTACACTTTCTGATGATAAATCTATCCGTTATCTACCATTCATCTCCTATTGTCCGCTACATTTGTGACATTATCTACTTTGGACTCAATTACTGATCAAGATTTGAATTATATTTTTACTCGGTTGTCGGCTGTCTTGTTTCTCTTCGTGCAGACAGCCCTCTCGAAACAAATGTTGAGCGGGCGGTACTCCAGACCGATGAAGATAGAGAGGTAGAGGAAGAATTGAACGAGCAGAACGAAGATGATTCCCGGACCTGTAGAGAAATATTGCTTCGTTGATAAACGTTAATTTTTGCCTACTCACTTCTGGCCTTCCCTAACCGAACAAATTAAGTTTACAAAAATCTTGCAAAGATAAAAAAGGTAAGTATACACTTACTCTCCTTCGCGACTGGAATCTTCTCGATTTGATCGACGAGAACAGCTACGAATGGGTCGAGGAAGAGAGGGAAGCTCTGTAATTTATTATGTAGTTAACAAACAAATACACAAAAAAGTTTACCTGCTCGAGCGAGAAGCGGGGCGGGTCGGTTTGCATGAACATATACAGACCGAAGAGCACTCCCACCTTTAGAGTCTGAAAAGAGGAACTGTGCTCATAAAACTGCTTTGAGAGCCGAAAAAATATGTGGGGGGAATCGGAAGAGATGTTGGTAGTAGTACTTATAAGTGGCATCTTTACTGTAGTCAGAAAGCTCAGTTAGAATGTCACTCACAACGAAAAGGGGAGATAGAGAGTTCGCCTTGTTCTTCGAAGAGAACACCCGATGGAAAATGGCAAGTTGCAGCAGGAGTATGAGGAAGCAGAGGAAGTTTGTGAAGATGTTACTGAAATTCAGTTGATGTCTGAACTATTAATAAACGTGGCTCATGCAGATAATGTAGAGTGATTTTTTCATATTTCATTTGATGTGCGTTTTCTGCTTTCTGAACATAGAAAACACATCTCAACTTACTCGGTCAGTGTGTGGGAAGAATAGTCGAAGTAGACCGTCGCTGCCACAAGAAATGCGTAATATATGGCGAAGATGAGAGAATCCACGAGGAAATGAGCGAACCACATCAATGATATGGGCGTGCCAGTGAGGAGTTGCTGCAATGAAGGAAAATGATTTTGAATCTAGGATCGATGCCATTGTGAATTTGAGAATGGTGGGAAAATAAGATTTTTAGAATCTCTATCTCCCGAGATAAAAAATAAACCACGGATTTTTGCGATTGGGTTAGGTAATTGCACTGAAATTAGCAAGTACCAATGAACTCACTAGATGGGCGTATCCAGATGCATGCTCGATAACATACACTCGAATGAATCGACAGATCAAGCAGAGCAGAGTGAAGTAGAGCACGAATTTGGCAGTGATATCGGTCTGCAAAGAATGCAACATCAATAACTATGATTCTCATGACCGATTTTTTTTCAATCTCTTTGTATATCGAGAACAAAAGGGATAAGTAATAAATTTAACTAACTATTTCCTCGTTCACCACGACGTTCGGCACCCTCTGATAGTGAAGCACCACCTGTAAAAATAATATTTATTTTATTAATTTTTAGTCTCAGAATAAAATGAAAGTCGGTCTTACATCGAATGTTCCGTTGGTGATGGCCTTGTACATGAGATGGGCGAAGAGGGGCTCATATAGGCGACGATTCTAGAATAAGGGTTCGAATGGAGCAGGATGTCAGATTCTTTTTTCACATTTTTAACTAATGCGTATCAATTCTGAATCTTTAAATAGGTAAACAACACGTAAAACTCTAAAAAAAAACTCTAAGCTCGTTTTACTTTCACCCTATACCACGAGAATACTCACCGTTGCGACTACCATTGTGTAGTCCATTCCCTTCCTCTCTACAGCTCCAAGAATGGGAGGACGAACGAGATAGTTCTCCTTCTGCCACGTCGTGATGTTGTCGATCTCGTCGATCTGCAAGTCGAGAACCAGTAAGAATTTACACACGATCATTAACTAATGCTTAAACAATCATCACGATTAATGTAAGTTTTCATAAATTCCGATCAATCTTGAAAACTAGTTATTTGTTTGTTATGTGAAACCAAGTATGAGTCGCAAAAAATAAACGACGTACCACAATGCAGTCTCCCGTCTCTCCGATCATCCGTCTGAAGGCCTCGGCGATCTCCGGTACGTCAACGAATCCAATGCGAGCACATTCACGCAACTTGAGTAGATTCAACTCTTCTGCAATATTTTATTTAGAAGCCCTCCAACCCACCTGTTCTCTTGCTCAACACTCATTGCAGTTGTGTTGAACCGTAACTAGTGATCTTCATTGTAACTTGCCCGATGGTTTGAGACGATCTGATCCATGTTTAGCCGCATAAATGAAGACGAGAATGAAAAGGAGGGTGGAGATCTGGTAGAACTTGTTCCGCTGGAAAATAGATTATCGTTATTTCCATCAAATATATCGAGCGGCATATTATGTGAATTATTGGCTCACCGATTCATATGCGATTCTCTTCATCACAAGTGCCTTTAGTGAGTTCCATGCCCTCATACACTTAGTTGCCTCGTTCTCTGAAATCATGTCCTGTGCTAAAATATAGAATACATAGTACTATGTATCATATTGAATATTTCTTGAGCTATGAATGATATTGCTCACTTCTCTGCTCAATGAATGCTCCAGTCGAGCTCTCGATCGTCTCCCCTTCAACCATGGACCCAGTCAGCTTAGCCGCTCTGAAATCAGGCTATTCCTATGAGGCGGTTATCATTTAACAAAGTTAAAGTTAAAATTAAAGTTGCTTCCACAATCAAGGCGATTTTACAATTGTCATGAGACAACTACGCCTGGTGGGATACACAGGTATTTAACAAAGAAGGAAAAACTAATCGTTGCTTACTCAAGTCCGTGGATTCAACTGACTTGAGAAATGCCGCATCTAGTCGACACGCCGAATAGACGGAACCGATAACATCCATCTTCTCCTTGGTCCTCTCGAACTCACGAACGAATGCGTTGAATCTGAAACTTGTAGGGTATTACTTTTGTTTTCAATCATTTGCGTGAATGAAGAGTACAGGTTATCTGGGTAGTCTTTACCTTTCCTTGTCCGTGTCAGTCACCGTTATGCAGAATTCCTGTCCGTGCATGCATTTCATCTCAGCGGGAACGAACATCTAGAATTTTATTAAATAAATATATTTATTTTTTTTATAATTGGGTAAACAATTTATATACAACTATACATTTTAGGTCAACTATACAATTTAGGGAACAAGTTTACCTTAGCCAGTTTAAGTGTCCGATCAGCAATGGCGCTCAGCACATCCTTATTGTTCACAACGCACTTCACATCGTATCCGGCACTGAGTCTGCAATAACATAGATTGATAATCTTCATGTTGTCAGTATGTTCTGCGTTCCCGTATTGATTCACGTGGTGTGACAATGTTAAGACTTTGTTGTTAGCTCTAGTCAGAAGTAGTTTCAACTAATCACTTCTAACTAAAGCGAGCTCAAATTAGTGATTGGAATAGAATAGTTCACTCACTCCTTGGTCAAGAAAGTGGTCGATCCAGAGCATGCAACCTGTCCCTTGGCCATGATGATAACTCGATCAGCGAGATCATCCGCTTCGTCCGTGTAGTGGGTAGTGATCACGATCGTCCTGCAATATTAATCACTGATCAATTTTATCAAAAATTGCGCACTACAACAATTATCAATCATTATAAACTGTCAATCAGTCAGCTATCTACAACAACAACTAGCAACTAGCAACTTTAATTGAGTAGTGGCTTCAGGTTGAATTCGAACTTTTTGCCTCTCTTCTTATCAAGGAACTTCTTAATAACAGCTCGAGTCTCCGTGTCAACACCGGCAGTTGGCTCGTCCATCAGAATAACCTCGCTCTTGCCTAAAACACATTAACGTCTCGACAATAAATCAATCGTCACCTATCCTGTTCGCACTATGGCCACATATAGAAGACTCAACCATGACAGAAATCACTCAGCTTTCCCTAATTATGATTTCGTCATAGAGCTATTCTTTCATTACTCTAGTAGTAACCAAGATTTAGACAAGACTTAGCCAAGATCGTTAGATTTGTGGAAGTTTCTCACCAATGAGAGCAATGGCGATGCACAACTTCCGTTTATTGCCACCAGAGAGTGTTCCGGCGTACTGCAAGGATGGAACTGTCATATTATAACTCAGGGTTGACTTGGAAGTAGCGCGGACTGGCACAACCTCATCCCCAAAAACCATCAAATGCCCGAAGATCACCCGTTGCCCCATACAGTGCACACCGTCTGGGCGAATTCATCCAGTTTGAGTAACTTCATGAACTCCTTCGCTTTCTTCTCCCAGTCCTTTTCGCCTCCGAGTTGAGCGAAGAATTGAAGATGCTCGACAACCTGTACTACCGTACTCTTGATCTTTCACTTCTAACTCTGAGCACTTGACACTATTCATTGATTTTTTTATCCATAGTGCAACTACATGTTCAACCTGTTCAACACAACGAGAACACTTCTTGTTCACTTTGTCATTATTCACACGGCTCTAAGATACTAAAGAAGAGTCGTTAGTTTTAGTTTTTCTATGTTGAGACTTTTCACTCACCGTTAGTTTGGGGAAGGCGGGCGAGTACTGCGGGCAGAGAGAGATTCGCTCGAATGATCCCTTTGGGAAGTTGACTCTAAAATATCAATATCAATACAATATCAATATCACAACTGAGACCGGTAGAGAATCTGGGATAAACTGCGTACTTGCACACTCCCGAAGTGGCCATGGTCGCCTTCGCAATGATATCGAAGAGCGTGCTCTTGCCGGCTCCATTCTGACCGAGAATTACGGTGATCTAAAAGGAATGAATGAAGAGTATGAATTGATCAGAGGCCTAATGCATGAACCCGATAAACGGTTTGTCTTTCAAACGTAAGCATTTGCGATAAACTGCTTTCTCTAGGAGAGTGACGCCATTTTTTCTGGGAAAACCGTTTGTAGAGGTTCACGCATACGGTCTTAGAGTATTATTTTGTAGATCCAATATATCTCACCTGCCCTTGATAAATATCCAACGTGGTTCCTCTCAGTGCCCTGACGCCATTCGGATACGTCTTGTGCAGATCTTTGATCTGTAAATTATTTATTTTTATAATAAGCCACACCTCCCATATGCAACTAAACTAGTCAATCAGAAGAAAAGTTGTCCATATAAGTCCCTGGAATCGTAAAACAAAGAAAAACTGACCTCGATAGCAACATCCTTAGCATGTTCATCGACGTGCTCATGGAGGCCAAGATCACAATTTCCCTCGTCGTCAGTGTCCACCTGATGAAGGTCGTTGTCGTTGATGAGATACTCAAAGCTGTCACTCCTCCATGCACCCTACAACACAACCAACAACGGTACCATTCGTGCAACAACACAGGGTGACATATATAACTTAAAATTATTTGATTAGAGGTAAATGCTTGCTCTAATGCCATTCCGGAACCAAATACATCACCACAGCACATGTGCTCAGAACTTATAGATAGGGAAGTACCATATTGTTGTAATCAGTTCACAGCACAATACCAATCACACTCGCTCACCTTCTTGTATTTGGCGATACACTTCATAAGATCGAATTCAGTGCGAATGAGATGATCGACGAGAATAGAGAGAGAGATGAAAATGGCTGAATGGAATCATTAAAGACCGTTATTCCTTAACGAAGACATAGAAGAAGACATATAATGCAAAGAAGGTCGGTCCATGCCTAGAGCCTTTTGACCTAATTCCTCACCGGCATTGACACATTGTAGAAGCAGACAGATTCCGAGAGGAAGAACGAAGGGGAAATCGGCGAACCAGACGAGATGTCCTCCTGAAAGTTTTTGTTTCATTTCGAATCCCAATCATCATTCTTACCCTTGACGCTGCACTCTCTCAGGGCGTCCTGCGAGTGGAAGAATGCATATCCGGGGTTGATCGTGGAGAGGAAGGCGAGGGCAACCTAGAATACTTGATAGTACGTAACAAACTCAATCAATGCTAGTTATTTGGTTCCTACCGTATCCCTCTTACCTGGCTTCGACTGATGACCACTCCAAGGGGCAAGCTGAAGGCTATTGGAACGACCATGAAGAAAACTGCAATTCGATTTCATCGTTTATTCGTGTGTTAGTAGACGTAATCAATAAATGTGTATGAAACGAATTTAGTAAGGAGCCCAACGGAACTAGTGTGAAAATACATTCCGGATCAGTTTGGATGCAATGACACGACTAGTTGGTAAAGAAAGTGTGATTTATTGTTAGAAACGAATCCTTCGTAACTAATGAGACATAGAGTTCGGATGCAAAGATACGAATAGTTAGTAATTAGAAAGCACACGTACTGTCACCAAGCATCTTCGGGTTGTGAATGAAGGATGTGAGCAGCATAGCGAAATTGATGCAGGAGAGCAGATAGATCCAATACATAATAGTGAAGAGGCAGATGAATTGAATCTGAAAGTGATCATGACAGGATTCTGATACCTCTACCTTACTCTCAGGCAAAAATACGTAAATTACCGAGCTACTCGCCATAAACTCAGACTATAATCACAACATACGTTGGGAGCGAAGAGAATCATGGCGGCTCCGAGGCAGAAGAAAAAGTTTTTGACGAAGGCGGCTATGGCCAAGTGGAGATGATACGATCCGCCCGAGATGCCCATTGTCAGGAGATATTCCTATAAGAGAGATTGTTTGATTCTTCTGATTCAGTGTAAATCTAAGACAGAAACTGTACTTTGATCCTCGATTTCCGTTCGTCGGCGATCGTTGACACTAAGTTGCCACACGCAAACATTGGCAGGATAATGAGGATACAATAGACGAGGAGGCGGACCTGTAATCATTATGCTTCGATAAGTACTGAATAAGTTAGTACTGCAACTGTGCTTATGTGTTCCTCTCAGCATCGTTTAGCCTCTAACTGTTACAAGACAATTGTAGATTCAGTGAGGCTGTGTAATTGCACTAAGATAAAGCTTACGTTCGAATTGGAGGTGCTGAAGAGGACGGAGTGGCTGGATGTCTCGTACGTCACTGGGCGCATGTAGCGCATGTACAGTTCTTCCGAGTGATTGAGGCGCTGTAACTGCTCCAGGCTCAATCTACCTAGCAATAACCTCATTTCTTCATTTTGCCTTATCTATCGTCAGTCAAGGAAATGAAAGAGTATGGTGGAATGCGAGAGACAGATCATCCTATATCTCAGGTACAATTCTACCTTGGCGTTCTCGTGCAGAACCGCTCCGAAGAAGTGGCCCATCGAATCTCCATCATAGGGCAGAGGTCGATGCAGCTCGAACTCCTCGGATGAGAGCTGAAATTGTTATTGTTGCTCCATTAGTCACTGGCCTAGCAGTACCCAAAGTGCCCTCTTCCACTACACACATCACGGTCTAAATGGGTTCTCAATTCAGATGTTTTTATTAATTTACAGGTTGAAATCTCACCGTCATCTGCGGGTCGGCTGCTAGTAGATCGGAGGTGGTGAAGTTGCCATGGAAGGCGAGACCATCGAATGAGCCCACGTTGATGTACTTGCCGTTCCTGTAGAAAAAATTACATTTACAATTACAATTATTAATCCACCAGGAGTTACCAGGATGTTCGTAATAGCTAGTATTCTTCGGTAGATTCCGTCGTCGGGCCAGATTTGGCCCCACTAAGTGCTCTGATTTTGATGGCATCAGGAATGGGGAGATAAGGAGAGGGTAACTCACTTGAAGACCATCTCCGTAGGGAAACAGCCGTAGCCACTTGGTGAGCTGCAAAGAATATATTTCAGTTTTTTTTCTTTTTTTTTTCACCAAAAAGATCAGAGTACGAACCAGAAGTCCTTCATTTGTTCCTCGATGGCTTTGCAGGAAGGCGTGTGGGAGGAGACACACCTGAACGTGTATTTTCATTTCTAAGCCCATTTTTTTTCATGTGAAACTGTGAAAAACTCGCTCTATATTACACGCATCACAGATGATGAGGAACTGTCCGAATCGTGGCCCATCTCGTAATTCTAACTCACTTCCAATTGAGTGCCTCATTACTCCGGAAGCGCATCCCCTCTTTCGTCTCGAATCGGAAGAGTTCCGGTCGATCGTACTTCCTCTGGGGCATAGCGCCAATCATCGTGTCCAATGTAGTCCTCATCATCTGGAAGTGAAATATTAAGCACCCTTCTCAACTCTATCGCATATTCTGTTGCACCTCTTCGGATGCACGTTCGGAATCAGTTTCTGCATTTCCACACCCTATTTCCTTCCTCAGAAAGGGGGGGGGAACTCGATGGGAGTTACCGATACCGAACCTGTAACCCCAGTAACCACCCAGATCTAATTCTAGAGTTTGCAGCTAATGCCTTTCCGAATCTTTCCGCATCGAGCTCTTGACCAAAACATAACTAGAAGCTAAAGCAACTGACCGCCCAAAATATCAGCGCACAGAGGAGCGAGGGAACGACGAGCTGCAATGAGACAACGAATTTCCGAAGATCAAAGATCAAAGATCAAAAAGGGATTATAAACCATACATCTCCTCCGCATAGTCGGAGCGGCGTCCGCAAGTTGGCCTTGAGTATCTTCTTGCACAAGAGTGCAAGATGAGAGAGGACCATCGCCCTCTGAAACGGAATAACTTGAGTGCGAAAAAGTGTGAAAAGGCAGGCAATGTTCATGAAGAAAAAGAATGTGACAAGTAATATTAGAGTGTTTTGCGCTGGCTACCGTATTTCTAACACAGTTCACATCTCAGTGATTACAAAGTAAGAAGAGCAGATCCCATCAATCACTCATCCCTCAATCGAATGTACTCGTTCGGAAAATTGCACCCTTCCCAAGATCAATTCAAAAGTGAGTGAAGGATTCGTTTCAGTGCTCTCTGCTTCCTTCCTCTAACTACCGTATCCAAATTGGTTCCTCTCAAATGCATATTGGCGATAGTGAACGAGAGCAACAGAACACCGAATACAATATGACGGCAGTATCAGCATGAAGTGGCAGAGCTATTGGAATTGGATGAAGAGAGAGAAGCAACAAAAACGAGTTAGAGTGGAAAACTCCGGGAAACTCTCGATGGATGAGCAATGAACTTGTAATCTGCCACTATCTGTCTAGAATATAAACGGTCACAGACGAGGAAAGAATGATAATCGTCTTCGAATCGGTCGGGTGAATACGCTGATAAGGTCCCAATTCGAACGAAAACGAGTGATCAGTACTTTTCATCGTCGAGAAGGCGCTCCCATTCTCTAGCTAGAAGATTAAATGCCAGCCTTGACTGATGACAGTCTTTTCAGATATTGATTTCCATAAATGTGATAAAATTAGTGGAAATCTGTTGAAAATAAAGCAAAAACTCGCACAAAGGGTATACGTTAACCAAATTTTAACAATTTCAAACATACAGTGAACCTTGATGAGCTAAGATCGAAAATTATTTTCTGAGTGAGGGAGACTCTTAAGATTTTGATGTCTCGCGCTAATTAACCTAGCATCGATTCAATGGCTGAGGGCTTGTGAGAAAAAGAAGAAGAGAAAAGGCGCGATTCGAAGATTCAAGGTTGCATGCGCTAACGCCGCTCCAATTTCAGTCATAGACAAGAGAACGAAAGAGAGTAGGAAAGTGCAGAACGCGAGTTTCGAGCAAAGAGAGGCGATGAAATAGTGAGGAGGGAAAGGATAGCAGAAGGGACGGAGGCGAGAGAGGCGAGAGGAGAGGGAGAGTGAAGAAAGAGAGAAGGAAGGGGAAGAGTACTCGCCAGAAAGCGTCTGGCCCTCTCATCGTCTCGCCACCCTCTCGCTTTCCCCTACTCTCTCGCCCCGTGGCTCCACTGGCCGCGCTATTTTCGCCCTTGTGTCTCTATGACCAGTGAAGGGAAGAGTGAGAAAAGGTGATCGGAAAGAGAGAGAGAGAGAGAGAGAGAGAGAGAGAGAGAGAGAGATTATTAAGAGTTGCTTCCCACGGTAACAAGAGTCATTCATGTACTGATGGAATTTGGGTGTAGTAAGGAATCACAAGAGATTTTCCGATCCCGTCTAATCGAGTCAGTTGCTGAATCCACTCACAATCCGTGAAATAAGAAGAAAGAGAGAAGAAAAGAGATGAATGTGGGGGCAAAAGGGACCGTTGATAGCATTTATCATTTCCAATTGCTTACCCCCTTCTTCCCTTCTCGCACTACACAGATTTTGCACCTACCGGCGACTCATCACTCAATCATATCGATTCTTTTCCCCCCCTTCTCCTCTCTCCCATCACCCTTCTTCCCTCGTATCGTCCCACTCCTTTCTCTCCCGTCTCCCTATTCCTTCCTAGTGTCACAATCGCTTTGTGTCACTCATAAGTGGATGCCGTTCACGTTAACGACTTTACTTTGACGAGAAAGATCAAAGATCAAAGATCACTGGGGAATAGTCTTTCTGTACTATATCTCTATCACTCCCTCGATTTTATTGTACCTAGATGTTCGGGGGAGGGGCAAATCTATCCGTATCCACCATCTATCCCTCGCTCCATTGCTTCCAATAAGTAGCGTTTACACTTCTCACTGCTCTTCTTTTTTCACCCCCAACAATTATAGAAATGTATTATTATTTGTATTGAAAAAATAACGTTTTTCGCTAATAAATACAACTCATTCTAAGGCATTTTCCCAATTAATTCTTCATCTACTGTAGCCCTACAACAGTACACTTCTCCGGATACGGTAATCCCGCACAGTATTCTACCCCACTTACCGTAACCCTACCATAGTACATTTCTTCGGCTACCTTATTCCCTACAGTATACTACTCCATCTACCGTAGCCCTACAACAGTACACTTCTCTGGCTACCGTATTCCCACGCAGCATGATACTCCACCTACCGTAACCCTACCATTGTACATTTCTCCGGCTTCGATAATGTCACACAGTACTAATTCAGATCATTGCGAGCCCGAATTCAAGCGAGAGGCAGAAATTTGGAAGCCAACTTCGCTCTCTTCTGGCTGCTCAAGATGGCCTCACGTACATAATCAATCAGCCCACTGCTGATGTGAATTAATTTTTTTACAATTCAAAGAATTCACAGTGACGACTTTCCTCATTGTATTTCCTCAACTGATTTGTGTTTTTTGTACATTCTGTTCTTCGTGGAATACATTTTTTTTTCGCAAAACAAATATGACTTCAGATCCCATACTATCCCTTTCATGAATCGAATATACTATTACATTTCTCTTCGGAGTCAGGAACCATTAAACAAATTTGATAATATTCATTTTTTATTCGTCCTGATTTACTCGTTCATTTGTAAATATAATTACACTGCGTCAATATACAATTCTTTCGATCAAAGACACACCTTATCACAATCAATATGGTAAGATACTCTGAGTGTCTATTAGTAAAAAGCGATTAGAGTGGGCATGTGAGTGTTGAGAGTCAGAATCTACTTTCAGTCAATAAAACTTTGAAAGCTAAAATCGAATGTGAGGATGAAATATTTATTTGATAATTTAGACGTTCCTTGCAAAAATTGACAACGGTCATTAGAATAAATATTGGAGAAGAGATGTGTTTGTTATGGGGAAGTTCAAGTTACACAATATGGGAAGCATTTGTATAATTGTAGTTCCTAGTTACAAGGAAATAAATATATATTGGATCCCTTTTTGCCATTATTACGTTTATTGCCTATGTTCGGCATCGGAGACTCTGCTGAATTGATGATCGCATAAAAGAAAGAACGAAAGTTGAATGAGCAAGGGGAATGAATGGATGAATGGAGTAAGTTTCACTAACTTCCCTTGAGGGTGCTCACCCATTTAGATCTCCTATGATAGCAAATGACGATTGCGAATCTGAATAGTGAGAGCTTAGCGGCATTTAGAGTTATATTACGAAGATAAATTACGTATTTAAATTGGTATATGGAGAAAGACCGAATCAAAGTATAGAAATGGATTTGATTTGAGATCGAACGACATTAGTTCTCAGAAACGAGAAAGCTCATCTATATTATTACCTATGTATCGAAGCTGGGGGAATATTTGATCCTCATTGCTTTTCCTTCTTCATATTATTGTTGTCCTTAGCCACTCGTGCCATTACCGCCTCTTTTTCGCCTTGGAAAAGTTGAATTTCGTGATTGGAAGGGCAGATTTGGTGTAAGGTAAAGTTGCTTTCACGAACAAAGTGACTGTACAGTCGTAAACGACCACATTTGGTGGTGTCAATTGTAAGGTAGAGTAAGATTAGTCACCTCTCAAATCCGGATTGATCTGCAATCGACAGAATGAATCGAGGACCGGCACGTCACGGGAAGAAGGAATCTCAACGATGGAGACGTCCTCGTCGATGGAGATTTCCGGAAGTACATCGTCTCCTGGAAGGCCGGATTATAGGAAATAATGAAAAATTGGTTGGAAAAGCACCTGTTTTCGTCTTCTTCGGCTCGACTTTGGCGTCCTCCTTATCGATTGCCCTCTTCAGATGACGTTCCATCTCTGCATCGACGATATCACCCGCATCAACGTTGGAGGCCATAGTCCGTATCGCCCAAGACCTCTTTCGAATCGACAATTGAAGAGATTAGAGGGGGGACTAGAAGAGAGATAAGGAGTTGGCCTATTAGAGGTATCGGAGGCCTCGTGTCAGGCTCTTCCTCTTCACTTTCGACTGACAACGAGCAAAAAAGGACGGGAAGACTAACGAGCGAGTGCCTAATTGATGAACAACATCCCTCTCTGCCTCTTTCACTTCTCACCTGCTTTCTCGGGCGAATTCGAGAGGCAAAGTCTGGAGAGTGAAGCATCGTGGGGGAAGGGGTGGACTACTATGACACAGGGTTAGAGACTGAATCGCCCTCACCGAATGGGATGCCCCCAGTATAGGTTATATTCTGCTTGTCGTCGCGGAAATGAGAATGCGAGAGTAATACAGCAGTAAACTTGCATATTGGAGACGGGTAACGATGCATCTAAACTTTCTCCCCCATGGTCACACTAACTTTTCCCATATGAACACCGATCACTATTCCCATTTCATTCCTTCTCTCGATAAGCAGTTCCGATCCGCTGAGAGTTTCTCGCTGCGTTCAATGAGGTAAAGAGTCTGGTTGGGGAGTATAAAAGGAGAGGATCGGTTAGGGGCGAGCATCAACATCAAACCATGATCGCTTATCTGCTTGCTGCACTTCTCCTCTCTGCATCTTTCCCTTCCTCCACAGCGAAAGTCGTCGACCAGGACAGGTGAGCACTTTGGATACTCGTGTAAGGACACTCTCGTGGCTGGAAATAGAGTTTGTATCTCGCAAGGATTATGTCAGACTGGGCAATGGAAACCAATTTCCGCTTGGGAGGTTTCAAACTCTGAACTACCGAATTGAAGGTGTAAACACGTAACGGAACCTGAAAACGTGAAGTGAATCAGTTTCAATGGTTCTCGTAATTGTTTGTTCGGACTGAAGTTAATCAAATCATTTTCTTTCCAGCACTCATCCTCTCGCTGCTCTCGACGCTTTCCCTCTTCCTGATGCTCAATTCTTCGTATTCCCCACCCCTTCTCCCCTCAATATTCAGCTGACTTCCGAGGACAAACTCTCCAAGGACAAGCCTGATATCGTCTAAAGATCACCCTTTCCTCTCCAACTACCCTACCTCCTTGTATAATATTGTGCAAAGTGTATGTAACGAATGCATCCAATACATAAGTTCTTATCGAATAGACATTAACAGTACGAAATGACAACGAATCTCTCCAACATTACTATGTGACGCGACTACTAGTGTGCATGGGATTACCCTCGGGGAAAGCGAATAACGGGGACGGAAGATGGGGAGAGGCAAAGAATGGGCATATGAATCTCTGAGAGAGCGATCAAACTGACTATGAGTACAAACTGTGTGGACCGCGGCTGTGCAAAATATTATTCATTTTTCATTTCTGAATATTCTCTCAGTCTGACTCGCAAAGGAGCATTCAGGGCACTATGTCGGATGAGAACTATTTCACAATACGTTCTTTGATATAACAATTGTCTCTCGCGTCGTAAAGTTCTCATCCGACATAGAGCCGCATTTAGAAATGAGAAATTGTGAAAATTTTGCACAGCTGAGGTGTAGACTGGGAATGTGAGTGAGATCAGCATGGTGTTCCATTATTGTACTGAGGAGAGGGAGAGGGAGAAGGAGACTCGATGGTCGGCTCGAATCCAGCCACTACACGATCAATCACGTGCTCACGAGGACCTGTAATTAATTATTTTTTGAAGAATATGACTCTCTCAAATGCCCATGCTCTCTCGCTTCTCTCATCGACGAGAGAGCATTGTGAAATGGAGGGCCAGACGATCGTACTTTTTTGTTTCTAATTGAGATAGGTTGTTTTGACTCTCAGATGTGTGATCATCAAAACAATTAGCAGAAGAAATCAGATTCGACACTTGTGGGCACTTGATCAACACTCTTTTCAAGACTTTTCCTTCAGCTTTGACACAAATTTACATTCAAAATAAACTACTGAAGTCAAGAAATAAATCAAAGCAACTGACGTGCGGGTGAGACATTGTCATATCGGCTCATCTCGAGGAGTGGACTGTTCCTGCTCTCACTCGACCATTCCTCCACTGGGGAAGATCTCTCTGCGAGAGGAAGATCCGCGTATCCTGCAAACGGCATTGTATTCCTATAAACGGGCATGGTTTTCTTTCCCAGTATCAAATGTACTCTACCACGATTCTTGCACAACTTATACAAGAGCCGTGGCCTATTGGGAATACGAAACTTATTGGTGGTCTCAGTCCATTAAATTTGAAAGAAAGGATCAAACGCTCACTCTCAAATGCGGTGGTTCTGAATGCAACTCGCTTCTCCTTCGCTGTCATGAACTCCTTGAGGGAACCAGAGCAGGAGGAGGTCGGCGATTCCTCTCGACTACAAATATCCATATTTTTCATAGGTTACGATAGATTAATTTTTGCTAAGTATTTTTTTATCACTTGTCACTATTCCTCTCGACTAATTTTTTTCGTATAGTTATCTCTTGTTTCATTCAAATTGATTCCCTGTTATCACGTGCCCCTATTTCCCCTTGTGCACTCACATTCCATTTGGTCGACTGATCGAGTCGGCAGTTGATACTCGGGACATTGTTGAGACGGTCACAGAGTCGTTCATGCGCTGTAAACAATTCGAAATGATGTTAAACATGGAAGGTGTCAAACTTTGTGTGCAAACTACAATACTCCACTTCCTTATCACCTCGATCTTTTAACGTAATTTTAAGTACTGTCCACAAGCCCCGCCACAACCCAAGGTGTTGTTCCGAACTTGAACAATGGATGAAACATTTCCCAATTTCGCATTCGTCTCTCCAACCCCCTCTCTCGATTCCCTCATTGATGCTGGTGTTTTTGCTATTTTTTATCTTCCATCTTTGCACTTTTTTCGCATCTGTAATTGCTGAAAACTCTTCTCACCTCAAGATGGGTCAATTGTGGACTGGGAGGAGGTCTTGAACCGGGTCTCAACGAGTAAGCTCGCTTGGTCCATGTCCTCACTCCGTCCCGAATTTCTCCGTAACCTTTCGTGATCATTGAAATAATGGAATCGGATCGACCTGCCCGAAAGGCGTCCGTCGATTGAGAACGACGCCATTTCACCTGCAAAGTAAAATTTACAATGCAATTCATTATCGAAGTACCCGGTGTCATAGCTCCACTGTCTAAATTGGAATACTCTAATTACCCCGTGGCGTTCTTCAAGCCATTTCTTAAATGAGATGATTGTGTGTTGCAATTATACTGGTGTGTTAAATTCTGCATACCCTCTGGCGTTACTCCAGTTTTTTTTAGAAGGCAGAACTCCTATTACCCTCTGGCCTACGCCACGTTGATTAATTACAGAAAAGTGTTTTGCAATGACCTAAGTGCAATCGAGCTAATACCACTACTTGCCCATCCCTTTCATAACTTTCTCTTGTCTTTCCATTTCCACAGTACTACTTCTCAGTACTCGCCCATTCATTCGCGATGAATGATTCATGCCATTTACGAAGGGAAGGCAAATGCAGTTCCACTCATATTTCACTCGTCCCTTCATAATTCATTGCTTACTTTCTCTTCTTCTGGCTCCGGCTTGACGCTAATCCCTTCCTTCACTCGTGAATTCTCTTGTCCGTTCAAAGTTCGTCGTCGATTTCGGAATCCTCCAACGAATTCGTCGACCGATTTGCCTCTGAAGAGCCTCGAGAAACGAGAATCTGACTGCGATTTCCTGGAAATGACACTATTCCCTTCTATCAGGGGTCGAGATGAGCTAGAAAGATCTAAGATCGCTTCAGACAAGGACTTCTGAGGAATTTCGTCAAATCAACAAAAATATGAGAGAAGTTGATGGATAACTCACTTCAAGGGGTCTTCATCGTCACTAAGTAATCCATTGAAGCTCTGATGACGAGAATGGAGCACGGAAGAGTAATTATCTGTGTACCCGGACACTGAAGAATAACCGAATTTCCGTGTTTTTCAGATCCGAAATGATCAAATTTCGGAAACCTCGTTTAGTTCGATTCGCTCGTTCCTAACAAGACACGAAATTCTCACCGGACTGGAAGCTTTCCTCCATCTTTTCGTCCCCAAAAATCTCATTTGTATGTTCGATGATGAAATTGCACAGGGAAGTATGCACGTTGAGACCACTGAGCAAGTGTGAATCCTGCCCATTTATTGATGGAGGAGCTCTGAATAGAGTTGAGTTGAGATTGATCTTTGATCTCTGTGTCTAATTACCTAAACAGATTCGGCGCCCAGACGATAGCGAGGTTCCGTGACGTCATATCCGTAGAGTTAGTGTGGTCACAAAGTCGATTCAGATGCTTCATCAAATATCGGGCGGTGCTGGAGAAAAAAAACTCATTTCTTTTTTTCCTTGTATATTTTATAAATTTGTGATTCAATTGGTCTGATTCATTCGCCCTTTCGAACCCACTCGTTAATCCTCGGAAGAGTAACGTCTCTCATTGCTTTTCTGACACCTTTCGAGCGCGCGATCCTTGTTTGCTTTTTGACACCCCCGAACATGAGGAGGAGGAGGAGGCAAGGAGGGAGCCAACTAGCTGTGGATGAGAGGGGGGAAGGAGGGGGATCCGATGTCTCCCTACCATCAACCCCGCTTTTTGTGTGTTGGAGAAGATTCGGTTGCATTCAAAAGACGAAAGAGAGACGAGTAAAGAGAGGATTTGGAAGGACGAGTTTGGGTTTGGTTCTGTGATCTTACTTGAAATGGCCCAGCGGCAATTCGTCCATGGCAATCTTCAGCTTACGAATCTTTTCTGCTTCCGTCTCTGACTCGAACGCATCCTGTAATTGGCGAAGGTAACGAGTTTTCTTACAGGAACACAATCTCTCGATGTTCTTTGGCCCTCTACAGGCCGAGTAAGCAAGTGAAATGGAGAGAAAGGGATTACTGGAGACTAGAAACAACGAGGGATTATAGGAAAGAATGCACGTGTTTCAATCTGAACTAGTTCTCGAAATGGACAGATGTTGCGTGTGAAATATAGGAAGAACTCACGAGAAGACTATGGTAGGCTTGATAAGTGAAGATCGGATTGGGTAATTGACGGAAGTATTGCTTGAGAAGAGATGAGACACAATAGACATCTCTCACTATCGTGAACTCGAAGAGATCGGGGTCCGCACCACAGTCGAATTTGGCCCTGGAAAAAGTAAATCAGTAAAAAACCATTACAATCCCAATTTTCAATGTCAATAGTGGAATATAACTGAATTGACTTGTTTTTTTTCAGGCATTTTTTCAGCTATTTTCTGCTAATGCTTTCCCATTTCACACTTAATGTCGACTTCTAGTTCACACATTATTATGAATTATAACTCGCCCCATTGAACTTTCGTTAGGGAGAAACACATAGTGATCATAATGCTAAACTTTTTGCACTTTTATGCCCTTACCGTAATCGCTGAATGTTGCTCTGGATCCCGCACTGTCGATAAATTCCCGTGACAATTCCATGTTTTTCGATAACATCCACGCATCGTTCAAGGATCAGCGGCACTAAAATGACTCATCAATAGATAAATTATCTTTGTTTCGTATGTCTTCCGGTCAAAAACAAATACATTTTATGAAGAATTCACTCAATTCCCGTGTTATCATGTCAGTCAGATACAAGTAGAGCGAAAAGGAACGGAGAGGCTATTACTCAATGACTTTGTGTTGCTCCCCTATGCACTACTGTTGTGTTTGATTACGAAACGAAGATGACAACAACAGACAAAGGAGATAGCGAGTATCAGGACAAATAGACGATGATTACTACCTTACTCCATTCCTAAGACCAACTCCTAACCAGAAATGAGTCAATTCGAGCCAAAAGCTCTATCAGAAACGTTTTCCATCAATCTCTTCCTGGATGTAATACCACCTTGGGAATTGAAGAACGTCGCAAAAAGAAGATGGATTGGGACAACGAACCTCGTCTTCCACTTCGTTCTAAATGCGTCTGTAGATCACATCCAAAGACGGGATTCCTCCTTCGTCCTCTCTTGAATAACTGTGATACTCTCCTCGCTGCTGAGAATGATTTGTGAGCGGTGGGAGGGGAGACATTGATGCCTTTGTCTTCGAAGAGTTGCACGCAATTTGATGGGAAGAACCCGATCTGGAAAAGGATCTCTTTATTTTCGAAAGTCATTTCTTTACTGCTTTTCCCATGCTAAGGTATCTGGTATTGAAGTGGATTGAGAGTGAAAGCAAGTTCCTTGATTGGGTATCTTATTTACTGCCGAAAGGAGGGGGAAGAAGAAGATATCTCATTAGGGATGTGGGAAAACTCGGGGGTAGTAAAGTTTTATGGAATATACGCCTACTGCCGTAATAATGTTAGAGGGTATGACGAAGAGGAGATGTGACAAGATGCTTGAAGAGAGAAAACATGCGGACTTCATGAATAATAAATGGCGTCAACATCCACCTGCGCTTACTAGTACTAGTGAAAGGCTAAAGGTGAAGAAATAATTCTGATCTATGCTTGCTATCTCTTGTCTCTCTACCGGAAACAGTCGAGTTTCGCTCAGAAGTTAATACTTGGTTTGACGAAAATGAAAGGTTTTTGCGAAAGTTTACCTTGAAAGTGTTGGAGTTCTCATCGTGAGCCGGTTGCACTCCTTTCCCTGCAGATATCGTCAGTTTGGCCTTCCACCACGTTGTCTCGTTCTGCATTCGAGAACACATTTCGATGATCGAAATGATATCTCCGACCTGAAAATGGCTTGATTAAAACTGAGTAATCAAGATTACTAACTATGATAAACCCAAATGTGATTCGCCCAATTTTGGATGGAAAACAGCACGAATTTGGTGAAGAATTGACGTGAATCACGCCCTTTTCCGGAGCTAATTAGCCCGCGATTTCAACAACGTTTCCGGTGCTGTTCCGAAAAGGAGAAAAGTTCTAGAAATAGCTTACCACGGACGAAGGCCAGAAGCCATCTGGGGAATAGTCAAAGGGAGTCATTGAGATAGAAGAAGGAACATCTCCGAAGAAAGGGATTGGGGGAAGGGAGAACGGAGAAGGGTCGAGTTTGGAAAAGAGTGAGTCTCGTCCCGTTTTGGAAGAGTCTCACTCTTTCTTGTGAGGGAGAGGGATGGGTCGCGAGCTAGAGGGAGGAGGGAGAGTAGAGATACAGGTAGAAGA
Organism: Pristionchus arcanus; assembly: GCA_900490705.1. Lineage (NCBI taxonomy): Eukaryota > Metazoa > Nematoda > Chromadorea > Rhabditida > Neodiplogasteridae > Pristionchus > Pristionchus arcanus. The sequence goes on along the minus strand of LS488742.1, from coordinate 314,012 downwards.
GGGAGGGGGAGGGGAGGAGAGAGAAGGAGGGTGGGAAGAGGGAGGGGGGAATCCGAGGGGGAGTTGTTTGCAGACTTGGCCTCATTACACCTATACAGGAGCCATGAGACTACTCATCCACGAATTGAGAGAGTGAGAGAGAGAGATGCTATTAGGGGAAGAGGTATGAGATATTGTATGCGCACCGTTCTCTCACTAATGATGACTAACGTGCAACTGGGGATATTCCAACTTTGAAGTGCGTAGGTTGTCTAATGATCGACCTCCATAAATCAAACAGAATGGTTTACCCCTCAAATGGAGGGCTGTTTTCGACTCTCGTTCTGCTTTTTTTGTTATGTTTTTTTCGCTGTTTCGCCCGAGAGGATAAACAAAGTGAAATGTGAGCTGCGGGGCTTGTAAACATCATTTGGCCGACTGAATTCACAAGTCTGCCCCTTACTCTATCTGTTCCAGATGCAGTTTACTAGTCAAGCAGGTGTTTCGGAGTAGAGAGGAAGGTCGAGAACCTTGGCCGTCTCACTGAATTCCCCCCTCATCCCACTTCCGATTTGAAGGCTGAGCTCTCTCTCTCTCTCAATCGAATATGAGTGACCATTGTGAAGAGAGAAGAGGAGGAGAGTGAGAGTACATTGTTACATCTCTCTTCTCTCTTCACCTTCTCCCCTCTCCTCGATCCCTCAGTTTATCCCTCACAAATCGTGCGCGATAATAGCTCGAGAGAGAGAGAGAGATGTAATTCGCACGCCCGGTAATCGGACTATGACCCGGTAAGAAGCGATCACAAATAGGGATATAAACGGAGAACATATTCCATAAACCTTACTCACCCAAAAGCTAAGTTTACCGAGAAAAAAGTGATGGAAAGAAGGAAAAGCAATGAGAACTACTCCTTTTTTGAGTACGGCATTTTCTAGAGGTCATCAGCCCTCAAGAGCATTAGAAATTGCATGCAATTCGGCTCTTCAATTCAAGCCCATCGCTAGCGATCCCTTGCACAACGCATCTAGTGAACAGTCGGATTGAAGAGACGAATTATCTATTCCCCGACATGAATGATAAGTATGAATCATAGAGGAATTGACAGAAACAGGGTAGAATACCAGCCTTATCGAATCGTTATTGCGTCAATAAGTATCTGAATTATCAGGAAGTTACTTCCACAATCAAAGCGCTTTTACAGCCGTCACTGGAAGTTCACTATTGGTGGGGTATGCACAGGTACGGAGCAAATTAACAGTAATAGTTAATTAAAAGTTAGATCTCACCCTTATCGTCAATTGATCAGGTTGCTCTGCTACGAATTCCTTGGTGACTATAGCTGCTGCTATAGCTGGAGTGTTGATTGCTGACATCTCGGGAGGAAGAAAGTGACGTCCCCGAGAATCAACCTGAAATTTGATTTAAACCACCTTAAATTAAATCTAAAAATAAATGGCATTAACCCGAAACCCGCGAGAATCTCTGTTTTCGCCTAGTGTGCTACGCTCGAGTGATATCACAGTATTTACTCTGCTATACAGACTTAATCCACTATTTTCCAAAGCAAAAAGTTGTCGCATAGTAACAAGAAGGTAAGCTGAAGGGGAATCGACGAAATTGGATGGAAGTGGCTGACGTTGATTGGTAAAGATGACAAGAGGAGAGAATAAAGGACAATGAGATCATTGAAATGACGGAAGAAGAGAGGAAGAGCGGAGGTTTTGTGTGGCGGTTCGGAGTCAATGAACTTTATGCACAATGGAATGGAAATATGAAGTCGACTCAATCGAGAGAAGCAAAAACATCTCGGGCAGATAGTGGCAGATCGACTACAGTTTTCGTGTTGGTTCTCTCGATCTGATCTCGCCCCCTCTATACAGATTCTCAGAACTCAGTTGAAGTAAATAGTAGTAGGGGAGAAAAAGCGACACTATTGTGGGAGTAGGAACACACGGATTAGAGCGGCTACTGAATGATGATGGAAAGCAAGAGAGGGGGAAATGATCATCCCTCTCTCTCTCTCTCTCTCTTCTCGATCACAGATTCGACTCCTGCTTTGTTTGGTAACTGAGAGAGTAAACGGAGACTCGAGGGCAGGTAATAGTGATGGATCGACTGGAGACAAGAGTACTCGATAAATGAATACTTAATGAATACTTAGACAGAGATTTCGAGTCTCGAGGTCTCTGAGAGGATAAACATGCTGCATCAGAGACATTACGTATTCTGCCTTGAATACGAGAAAGATATGTCAGTTTGAATGTCTCTGAATGTCTAAGGAACATCAACAAAGTTACATCAGAGAAAGACATCAATCTCAAGAGCGCATAAAAAGATGATTTGAAACCCTGCTGGCTGACTAAGCTCGCTAACCTCACTCTCTCTCCGGGTTATCGAAGCTACATCTCAAGGTCGGGAAATCAGGTGTAGATATGAATCTAGGCAACCTCTCGTAACTTCACCCCTTCCTTCCTATCAACAGCTCTCGAGAAGGGGAAAAGGAATGTTGGATAGGAAGCTTTTCTAAGAAAATCAAAAGATATATGAATCTAGCCAAGCACCCTAATTACGTAAATTCACTGTAAAATCGTGAGCTTTGAGAAAGGGGAAAACTTAGGAAGCGTTTCTAAGAACATGAATATTCATCAGAAACGCGAATCTAGCCAACCATCTCATTACGTAACTTCACTCCCCATATCAACTAAGAGAGGGGCAAAGATGGGGGAGGATAAGACAAAGCCGTGTCTGTCAGAGGGAAAGAGAGCACACGATTCTCTGTTCCCTCCCTTCTTGTCCCAGAGAGAGAGAGATAAGAGATGAGCTATCACAAAAAGGATGTGACAAGCGAGAGAGCTGTTATGAGCGAGATTCAATATTGGTTCACACTTTACCCGGTGAATGTCATAGTATCTCCAACCTTTCCCTCTCTCAATCAGCTCGATTTCTCTCCATTGTCAGTGGTCTCTAATTGATCAGAGATAGAAGAGATAGAAGAGACAAGCTCCCCTTCGATTCGCCCTCAAGTTCAATGCCGATGGAGTAAGATAAGTGATAGCGAGAGATTGGAATGACAGCTGTACTTCTTTCTCTTCTCTTCTCACCTCGAGAAACCACCCCGAGTGGTACCGAATCCTCTTATCTCTTCCCTCTTGTTAGTTTATCTAATGGGATTTCGAAATAGGCGAACCTTTTACAGAATTTTCATGCAGCTCATTGTACAAAAAATGCATACCTCAAGAAACTTGAGCACCGGGTAGCATGTGATGAGACTGCCAGTCAAGCGAGATAGTCGATTCAGGTAGGAATCGAGGATTCGACGTCGAGATTCACCCATCTTAGATGTCGTTGACGTTGAGCCTCCCGAATCGACTGAAGAAAAGAGGGCAATTAGAACGAGAAAGGAGAAAGCGAAACCCGATGCCCATATCCAATCTAAGACAGAATAACGACAAAAAGCGGAGATTGGCCGAAATTTGTCGTTGGAATTGGAGTAGGTTTTGCAAAGTGAAAGCGTTATACGAAACGCTAACCTTCCAATACGCTCCCTCTCTCTCTTTCAATAACGGAGCAATTAGTCCATGGGGCTTCCCGGGGAATCACCCACACACAGGGAAAATGACAATATGGGAGTTGAAATTGCCCGGATCCGGTGTCAGGACAATGGCAAAAGAGAAGACCGAACTTCATAATAAAGGAGAGCGATTAGTGGTCCGGATCAGCCTTTTTGGATCTTTTGTGAATCAGGGAAAGTTATTATTCGAAATGTTCTAGAATGGAAAATTTAGCACTTTTCCATTGTCGTGACCCGGGCTCATTCTAATTTTTTAGACCCAAATTATCTAGCTAAAAATAATTAATTGCCCTTACCAGCCGTCTCGTCGCTCTCCAATAGTCCGAGTTCGGCCAGTTTGGAGTGACTGAAATGGTTGGAAGATTGCTATCTGCCCCCTTTCTCGGCATTGGTTTCACTCTTTGCGGCTAGTCTCCTTTAGGGCTATCAGGGTGGAGAACTCGTCTCCTCATTTCACGTACTCTCTCGTCACACTGACCGGTGAGAGAGTGAGTGAGGAATGAAGAGACGGATTCTTCATCCCAGCCCGACTCTCCTTTCTCGCCCTACTCTTTATCTGTATCCACCGATCGGATGAGCTGAGGGAGGGAATAAAGAAGAGGAAGTGAGGAAGAGAATAAAAAGAAGATGGATGGGGGAAAGGTGCCAACCGTCGTTCGAAGATACACCGATGAAGTTGTTGATCGAATTCGATCAGAGACGTCCACGATCGAGAGATTTGCCTGGAAAATATATTTTTCGCCCCCATTTTGCATTTTCGAGAGGGTAAAACAGGTGATATGATAATGATGTCTCTCCTGCTCAAAACGATCCAAAATGCAACGCAATCCGTCAAATGACTAGTCCGAATGGCGGAAAGAAGAAGGGATTGTAAAACGAGTGTGTGTGCGTTTGGTAGTTGGTTACGCCGTATTAGCATAATACCCTGGGAGAAGAGGAGAAGTTGATGGAGGGAACAGAAAAGGGAAACGAGCAACGGCAAAAACTCTCGATGGGAGAGTTTGGAGGACTGAGGAGGGGCAGGAGGGAAGGGAGGAGACTGATGGAGAAACAACAAATCCAAATGGATGGGCAGCGATTGAGGGACAGATAGGGGAAAGGGTGTCACTGCTGCTGCAGTATTGAGAATAGGCAGGACGAAATTAGTTTTTGGATATAATGCTTCAGGTTTACGACCTAGTAGTCTACTTCTGCTACTCTCTCTTCAACTTTTTATAATTTTAATTTTAAAAAAGTTATAAAATATCACAAAACCCAATGGACCTTCTACGTACTCATATTTTCACTTATAAAACTGAGCACAAATTGATATGTCACGAAACCCAACGAAAATGCGCGATTGCAGTAGTAGATAAGAGTAAATCTCGCGAGAGATCAGATGGAAACAAACACTGAACTGAAGTAGTCCCCAAACATCACTCAAACGACCGCAAAGCACGCGCTTTCTCTGCTAAATTCGAACCAGCACAATGGCCTAACTCTCTCGATTTTCCATGATCCCTCGTTAGCTAGAGGGACCAATAAATTGCTTGGGATAGAGAGACCCGGAACATTGGTCGGAACCCAATTTACGGATTTAGCGAGGGCTAAGGTCTCATCTGGGATGAAAGAAGAGAAGAATAACAAGGAGGGTCAAAAGGGACGTCATTTATCCTTCCTTCGAAAGAGAGAAATGTTGTTGAAAGGAAGCGAAAACAGAATTTGAAAGTGTTCTTGTTGTTTTCAATACATTTCAGGCCAGTAAGTGCTAGCAAACATTAGAACATCTACCTGCTATGTGAGAAATAAAAAAAGGGTGGAAGTCGCTTCAGGAATCTACGAAAAAGGGATGGATACATCTATTCGAAAAATGCATCTATTTTTTGATAATGAACAAATTGTAAACCCTTTTAAAGGTTTTTTTGCAAAAAAAAACATCACAAAATAGTAATCAATAATTAAAAAATACCCACCATGTTTCTCCTTCGCTTGCCACTCCTATCACGTAACCATTCTCCGTTTCCTCTTCGATTCTCAGGTCAATCGGTCCCAGTTCCACCGTTGCGTAATGAAAGTGACGACACTCGGCCAACTTAGTGATTCTGAAGGGTACAATTTGGAATAAAGGTAAAATCAAGCGGCTAGTTAAGTGATTCTGCAGGGTAAAATTGAAAAAAAGTAAAATCGTGGTTGTAGTTGATTTTAAAAATGTGAAGTCAGTAATCATTGCAGGGACAGTTTAGTGATTCTGCAGAGGAAGATTTGTTTATAAGAGAGGTGAGTGGACTGTCGTCTAAACACGAGGAGAGGATCGATGAATCATGCGAAATTTCCTCTCCCTCTACCTTCTCATGAGGCCTAATCTCATCATTCACCGCATCATGCACTCATTTTCTTCAGGATATTGCAAAATTTCATCATTGCAAGGTGTTGGAAGTTAAAATAACACAATTATGCAGCTATTTGTGATATGATTCGATATGGTTGTGAGTTGAAAAGATATGGATAAGAAACATACGTCCTTGCACTAAGTCTAGTCCTCGGACTCCTCGACGGAGAGGTGGGAATGGGACTGTCCTCTCTGGCTGTGGATGGAGAGAGACACTGTGCGCCCTCCAGTAGATCGATCATTCGATCGCACGCCTCTGTCACTGACTTATTACCTCCCTTTACAACGAGAGAGAAGTAGCTCCCATATAGTGCGAAAAATTGTGGAATATGTCACATGGATACTTGCACAAACTATAACAATTCATGACACGAAAGAAAGAAAATAGAAAGAATGTGGCAATGTGAGAGACTTATTCGTCACGAGTCGAGAGGGGCTCAGAGCTAAGAACGATGGAGGAGGACTCTCTTCATCACACTTGCATTGATCTGACAGAGCAAAAAAAGTGTAAAATGAGGTCGTCCCATTTGCGACTCTTTCGACAACATGACGAATTGTCGAGGGGAATCAGAGGAATTGAAGATGCATGTTAAGAATGCATGGAAACAGCCTGAATTCGAGATGGAATGCAACCGGAAGTTGTCAAATCAGTCAAATCTAGCTCGAATTTGCCCTAAAATGGGTAAAATGACGTGGATCGACTAACACTAAAGAACAGGCGGGAAAACTAGCAGTGCTTCCCACGAATCCGAATGGTCTCGGATTGCATTGGAAGGGTGCAGAGTAAGGGGAAAGGATGACCACAAGTGATCTAGAGATGTCTCTCCTCCCCTCTCCCTCTCTCCCTTCTACCCAGTCCCCTCTCTTCCTTCCCTTCTTGTGGACACCTGACTCTTCTTCTCCCAATCGACTTCGTCTCTTGAGATACGAGAGAGTATTTTAAACTTACACTTGATTATTACATCCGGATCGATGCATTGCTCGCTCACAGTCAGTCATTGTAGGCACGACCCGTGTGGCAATTGCCATATTTAACTCTTAATTTTATTTTATCGATCGGTCGCCATCTTACAGTGTGGAGTCACATTATTGACAGATTCTTAACAATGCTCTGTATGAACTCATTTAGAATTACTCTCTTTATTATCTTCGCAATTTACAGAAAGTATTATCGATTGATCACAACGTGTCAAATACTGTGTTTGATGACAGACTTGGGTGGAATGGAACCAGAATTGCAACGGTTTTTTTTGTGAATGGTTAAATGTGCTCTTGCCTTTGTTCAACGGGGGTACGAAAGCAGTGGTGGATAAAGCTAGGATAGTCTTTCTACGAGTATAACTGAGACGATAGGGTTACTTATTACAAGTATTCAACAGCAGTATCCAACATGGATATCAAGTGAAGTTAGGAAGCGTAAGCGAGAGCAGAAAAGTGAAGTTACAAATATGTGAGCAGCGAGAGAAAGCAGTGAGATATGAATAAGCAGAAGCATCTAGCGAGTAAGTACAGAAATCGACAAGCCTAGATCACTAGGGGTATCTCAGATCTGAGTTGAGGCCGGAGGGGCAGGATCGGGTGAGGAGAGGGGAGTAGACGGAGTGGAAGTCTGAGTCTGCATCGATCGAGTCTTTCCATCCGAGAAGGCGCAATCACGATCCACTCGCTTTCCTGAAGAAATTACATCATTCACCGTACGATTTCCCTCAAAGTACGGCCTCCAATTCATCCCCGGACATCAGTTGATGAAGGAATTTCGCGTCCTGCGAGAGTTCTCTTCTAGTACCGATCAAAATACGATTGCTTTAGTCCAAAGATGCAAAGGAGCAAGGCTCTTGCAAGAAAGAAGGACACAGTGAGGCAAATGAACAGCTGTGTCAATCTTCCCTTCAGAGCGCCAATCCCTATCACGACAGAGACACCACACCCTTCCCTCTGGTGGCAATAAACTCACGTTTGGCACGTGCACCTGTGGGGAATGAGTTGGATTGTAAAGAAAGACTAACAGAGGTTGCGACGAATGAACCAAACAAGCGTAATATGTTTTTTACCGGAATCTAGTGCAATGTTCGAGCAAATAATGATAATAATGAGCCATGAAAAGTAACTAACCGATCTTCTTGAGTATCTTGCAGATTCTCTCGAGATATGCCTTGTGGAGTGTCGTGTACTCAATGCAATCCCACATCATACCAGCAATGTCGAGATCGTCCTTCGTACCGAGACCGATGTCCTAAGAATTATTTATTTTAAAAATCATCCTATCAAAAATTAGTTTCATGCGTTTCCTAATCCCATTATTATTCATTTTTTTCAAAAAATCTCCTATTTTACTCACACTTACCAGGTGCACATTACTCATTCACAAACACCTGTTCTCTTTAGGGAATACTCAGTTTCAACACATGATCCTGTACCGGAAGACAATAATTGCTGGGCATCAATAAATTATTCAGAAACTCAAGAGAGCAAGCCCAGAGGATTCGATGATTAACGACGCGTCTTCATTTTCTATGCATGGCTCCATTAGACTCGGGTCACGAGCTCATGAGAGTGATTCCGGAAGGATTGCTAACGGACGAGGATGATAAATAGGTTTTGGTCTAATTTATTCATTTTTCTGCATGTTCTTACAGTGAAATGAATAGAACCGCACTCATCTAGTATTTTCGAAAATGTGGCAAAATTACCTTGTGCAACGGGGCGGATAGACGGAAGAAGGGCACGCCGATTGCATTGCACCACGAGAGAGATCGATCGACTGGAGCACCCTCAGTCGCCGTTACCTAGAAGGAAAATAATCAATTATTATTGATTACCCATATTCAATGTTTCAGAACTATGCAAACTTCCTGAATTGTGTATAGGGTGATAATACGATTGAGAATGGAGAACCAATCCCCTTCCTAAATCCCATTGCGTTGATACCAGGATAAATATGATATGAAGAATTCGATCAGATGCGTACACAACGATAATTAAAAATAATTCCTCACCTGATCCACGAGAATGAGGGAGAGGTTCTTGAATGCGAATGCACTGGAGATGGGATTGGTCAATTCGACGTGCAGCGGGTCCATTGTAGTGAGGGGAATCTGACCCGTTCCGAGGGAGAGAACCACTCCCACCTCGACCGATTCGTCTCCGCGGTTCTGTAATGAATATAATATAAAATACTGGAAGTAAAATAAATTTGAATGAGAACCTATATTTCAAATAAAGACCATGACATAAATAAAGTTTAAAAGACATTTGAGAAAACTAACTACCTATAATTCGTTTTCATTTTGTGCTAGCAGAACTACATTAAAGTGATGTAATCGTTGATTTACTGACCATGTACCGCACGGTTCCATTGTACAGCTGTACCTCCCCCAGCAGATCGAGGGTCGGATTATTAGCGATGATTCCTCCATCGATGTACTTGTCGTCCACGGGAGAGAAGAACATCGGAGCAGCGGAGGTACGACGGAGAGCCTTCCAGGTGGGCATGTCTGAACGGAATTATCAGACTGAGCATTAGTGATTAATTCATGGGGCAATGTGGGCATATCTACATACCCTTTTCAGAATGAACAATATAATTTCATTTATAATATTAAATACTATTTAGTGACTGATTGCGCCCGAATGATAACGATCTACGGAAATAAGCTACGGTAATCTTATCAACAGTTTTGTTAGTTTTTATGTCTGACTGTAAGGCTTACAATAAAATGCAATCAAGTCATTAAATAATTGTACTCACTGGCAGGATCGTCGAAGCCGAGATTCTCGTTCTCCTCGTTGGAAACAGGCAGTCGATAGTTCCTCATGAACTCGAGTTTGACAGGGAAGAAGTCCGCTTTCACGGTGGAGATCATCAGTCTAATGATGGAGGATTACTCTAGAGTGATTTGTCTAGTTACTTTCGTGTAGGCTTAAGTTCGCAAGTGCCTTAGAGATATCAAAGTGCTACATTACTAACTTCACGGCGTGATACATATTGTCATTTCAATGAACGTACCTCGGTTCCTTGATCTCAGCCAGTGATTCCTCTCCCACTTGCAACTTCATAAAGTGTTCGAGTAGTGCCGAATTGTACGGTCTCGTCCATCCATCGAAGACGAGGTCCTTGAATCGGAGATAGATGTGCTGGCACTCACGAAGACTCTTGCCTGCAATTATGTTCAATTAGATCGGCGAGAAGTTTCTTGATCACTAGGCAGCAGCTTGATCAAGGATTTGTTATAGAAACAATTCAGATATCTTTATAAATTTGAAAAAAATATTTAAAATTAAAGTACCTTGAGCGAGCGCAGTGGATACGAGGGCGCCAGTGGACGTGCCGGCCACCCAATCGAAGTACGGATAGACGGGCTCGCCCATGATCTTCTCTAGAGCAATCATCATCTGAAATATATCGATTATGTTTTATTGATTGAACAGTATTTAACACGAATCATAGGAAACTTCTGTAAATTAGACACTATCGATCGATGGAGAGCTATCATATCAAAATAAGATCGAATAATAATATTCAACGATAGTCAGATATCTCGATCGATGAAGTACTACCGTACCTGAATGATGACGAGTCCCCTGATGCCTCCTCCGTCCATCGATAGAAGATTGACGAAGTTCCTCGGTTTGTCGCCCTTCTTCTCGAGTTCGTCGAGACGATCGGAGAGACGCTTGTAGAAGATCTAAAAAGGGTTAAAATATTTAAAATCATTGCTCGTAATAGCTTTCCGCTCATTTGTTTCCACAGGAACACTTTGAAATTTCGTAATCTGATTACGATAACGGTAAGACCACTGTAGTAATCAAATGGTGTCTTTAGCACGTTAGTTTTCGTCTTACTAACATCTTGGGTATGGAATCGAATCTTGTTATCGATGAGTAGTTTCGCCTCTTCGTCCTCCAATCCATTCAGCATCGACGTCGTCCGAGGACTGTTGAGGTCGTCCGTGATTTGCGAACCTGATATGTATTAATTAGTTTATACACTGAAAATATTTCCCTGAAAGCCAGTTTCTGAGGTAGGTCGCTGTGAAAGACTCGATTCTCAATAATAGGATTAGCGCGATACTTCTAAATAGGCGTCCGATTTCTAATTGGGTCTATCACATTTTTACGCAAAGTTGTTTATTGTTCCGCGCGTAACGAAATTGCTATTAAACTATGACCGCGCTTAAAATAAAGCATTAAATATATATTTGATGCTTGACGAGCGTAAAACCATCCCAGAAATCCAGTTTTATCATTAAAAACTAAGGAAAACAAGTGAAAATAGGCGGAAATATCGAAAGCCAAAGCGATTGCCGCGCGGAATATTTTAGTAGGAATGCAATTACCATCGTATCATTTTAAAAATGTGATAGTTATAAGGTAGATTACTCAAGGAACAATGGATAAAGTGTGTAAGGAATATCATGAAGACGTAAATCTCACCCGATTTGATCCTCGTGAGCATCACATTGTTCACGCAGCCACTCACGCAACCTGACTTGGAGATCTCGCAGCGAGCAGCGCCACAGAGAAGGAGGGAACGGAGAATGTCGTTGCTACAAAAGTTGTTGTTCCTGATCAATGCAATCGAGCGTATGATCTACTCATTTCGAAACATCTACACTACTAGACCATTGTATAGATATCTACCCCTCGCGGATAAAATAATTGCAATCATAATTGCAAGAATACATCCATCCATTTAGGAACCAGAGGGTATGACTAATTTCAGACTCTCTGATCCCTCCACCAAATTTGGACTCAAGCTACGCCAGAGGAGATGACTAATGCCCAAGTGCACGCGCCCTTTCAATACCACCTGCCCCGCTTAATTAAACCTCATCTCAAAATACCAACTCGTGCAGATCACGTGCCCTTCGATTCTCGCGATTCCACCTTTGATCCCCGTTTTCCACTTTCCTCTTTTCACCTCTTTTCTCATCAAAAAAACTTCTTCAGACTCGCTCACACATTTCGATTTATTGAATATTTTAATTTTTCCAAATAATAAAACGAAATAAAGTGTCCTTTCATCCGTTCCACTCCACCTTTGATCTCTACTTTTCCCCTTTATTCCCTCTTTCTCATCTAAACTCACTGCTTGAGTCTCGCTGCCAGATGTCTCGGAGTGTCTCCTGACGAATTCTTCACATTCGGATCCGCCCCAAGGCAGAGCAGCAGACGAGTCACTTTGAGATCCCTGAATTTATCGATTAGTAAAGATCAAAGATCAAGGACCAACTCACTTCTTGGATACGGAGATGTGCAGGGCGGTGTTGCCGTTCGAGTCGCGCTCGTCGACATTGCACCGATACGAAGCGATAGTGATGATCAGACCGATCTCGCCCTAAGATATTGATTCATTGTCTGATTTTTTCCAACACCAAAATGTATTCGATCCCTAATGGAGTTGCATAGAGAAAAATGCGTACTCTGAGTTGAACTCTAAACTGTGTTCTCTCTTCCGTCACTCTATTACTTTGCTCGCGTCAACACCGTGACTCATCTTGATAAGCAGAATCGCAAAAATACGAAATTGAACGAGTATGATGTTCTTAGGAGTGTGTTTTGATGATAGATATAATAAATTCAAACGAGGGCATGTCGACGGCTTGTATAGCTATTTGGACTTTGGTTGGTTAATCGATGTTTGTAATAAAAATGTTCACCTTGAGTGCGTAGAGATGGAGCGGAGCGTGGCCAGCGTAGTTCTTCGCGTTCAGATCCAGTTCCGTCGCCTACAACAAATTATGCAATTTTTGCCACATTTTCATGATTATTCCTTGATAGTACAAGTAAGAAGTATTGCCATATTTGCCCCTCTACACCGTCCGAAATGACGGAATCGAAACAGATATAATTGGCAATGATGTTTTACCAATTTTTAGATACCCCGCCACCTTGAGATACGTGAATCCTATCAGTACCGTCATATTTGATAATGATGCAATTTTCAAAAAACATTCGACGAACTAACCTTGAGATACAGTAATCCCATCAACGACGTCTTCGACAGGGCCGCGTGCAGTACCGTATTGCCCGACGTGTCCTTCTCGTGCAGAAGATCCGGAGATCCGTCAAGAATCGCCTTGATGATGCTGAAAGATGTAATTAAATATTTAACAAATACTATAAACAATCGTCAAGAGACGACGCACCAAGACGATCGTCAAGAGACCTATATATTTTGAAGACTTCTAGCCATTACGAAGGTACCTACTTCTGGTGGATAAATAATTAATAATTAAAATTGTAATAAACTTAAATAATTAAAACGTACTCAGTATTCTTGCCCTTGCTCTGCATCACTTCAAACAGGGCGTTCCTTCCCGCCACTCGGATGCTCATTTCTGCTCCGTAGCCCATGAGAGTAGCGAGACAGCGAGGATTCGCATTCCTACAACAGAGAAATTTACATAATTCATGAAAAAGTGAAAATTTAATGAAAAAAGCTAATAATCGACGAACATTGATCGTCCCTGAGAATGACGACTTCCCTAGCTCCATCTAGTGGACGAAAGTGCATCCGTTGTAGAAATACAGAGCAGATCGACTCGTTAAGCCACTTGGTCCCCAAGTCTATTTCGAGGGCATTTCAGGGGCAAGAATTGGGAGACATTGGCAGGCCTCGATAATTGGTCTCATGTCTCTCCCGAATGTCGTTTACATCTCTCTTCCCGTCTCCTTCTTTCTCTCTCCTCTTTTTTGATGGACTTGGACGTGTCTCTAACCCCATTAGACTTGGATGCGTGACGATGGTTAAGCTTGCTCTAGTAGGAATGCAAATAGGCTTTGCTGGGTTGACTGAGCGACATTCCTACAACCTCATCTACAAACCTCAACCATCCCTGAAGTGTCCCTTTCTCATTTAATTAAAGCAAATGTGGGCGTGCCAACCCAGCTGCATCTAATGGTGTTTTAAAGACTTTGATCTTTGATCTCCCTCTCACTAACCGAATAGCGAGTGTGACTGGTGCACATCCCTCGTTGTTCGTCTGATTGAGAAGACAGTGAGACGACTCGAACTCCCACAGCAGCTGAAAAGAGAGAAAAGTGACGGCTGAACACACAACAAATTTGAGAAGAGAACGCTGTTTGACAATGTAGAACAGAGAACAATTGAGCTGCATCTCAGCAGTTCTTTGGGTTTGCTGTATTCCACAGTAACATGTAAGAGTATGCAATCGATGATATGGGATGGTCGAATAGTTGATCTTTGATCTCTAATCCTCACCTCGATCATCTGCACACTGGCGAGACTCGCATAGTGCAGCGCACTGTTGCCGGCCACGTCCCTGATGCCCGGATCGCAGCCCTCCTCCAGCATTCGTCTGTAATTAACAATAATTAGTTATATTTTTTAAAATAAATTATGACTTCGGCGGCTGGATAATGTTCATCGAAGCATAAGAGCCATCTAAACAGCCCGACGGACAGTTCAATATGAGACACTTAGAATAGGCTAACCTCGCAATCTTGAGTCGGTGCATCTCGATGGCTATATGCAATGGGCACTTGCCCTCCGGCTGCGTCATCGTCTCCACCAGACTGAAAATGAGTACAGTAAATTTTGAGTAGGGTACCGAGTACGGTAGACATTAATCGACTATTGATATATTTATCAAATCTTCACCAAACTGCAGAAGAACTGCAGAGTTTGGATTCCGGTATCAATCGATCGACTATTGATGTTTATATTGAAACCTTTACTAGACTGCAAAAGGGTAGAGTAAGAATTGTTAGGATTACGGTAGCTGTACGGTAGTTTAATCGACTATTGATTTTTTGCTAATGAATAATCGACAATCGAATACCTCTTGAATCCTCCCGGCACTCCCTCGTTCATCAGCTGCAGGTTCTCCGCCGTGAAGACGTCCTCTCTGAAAATATTTGCATTTTTGTAATCTTTAAAACTACTGTTCATTACGAAACTACATGACGTTTCAACAATCCCGTTACATAAACGAAACAGCGCTAAATGCGACGGCGCCTTGTCTGCTGACATTAATAACGCCGTCCAATGTTATTCGTTCCATCAAAATCCGCTCATACCTAGTCATCGTCTTCGTTCTATTTCGATATCAGTTGAGCTTTTCCCAATCTATCCTACGTCGAACGATGACCATCAAAAGTACTTCAAACGTACCTATTACCAGTATTTTAGCATGTCAGTCTACATTTAATCAATCTATTCACTGAATCTACAACAATCAATCTTTCACCTGTTGCACGCTATTGCAATGGGTAGCATTCTCCACAGCGGGTACGCTTTCATCTTCCGGATCAGCTCCTGGATATGCTTGCGAGCATCGCTCTTCTTGTCTGCAATACCGATAATTATTTCCAGACCCGGGACATCATCGAGAAACGAATAGGTAAGCGAAACGACAAGGGATGATCCGAATTCTCCACAAATCTGCGAAAAAAACTATGCAAATCTAATGCAAAGTCACTCAAGGTGTGAGAGGAAGTGGTGCAATCGTGCTATACAAACGGGACAATGTACGGCAGTGCTTCTCGAAGATGTGTTGGGCTCTGTTCCATATTTGATTAATGACACTCGATTTTGGTGCAAATGTCCGTCCAAAGCATTGTGGATTTTTGAATATAGAACTGAGCCGCTCTCCCTTGGTTAATAAACACTGCTCACTACTTTTCTTCGTACTCGTCGCTTTCGTTGTTTCGCCTCCATGCGGGAACTCGTACGGGCAATCTCGATCTCCTGTGAGTAAAGGAAGGGGAGAAATGAGGGATAGAGGGGAATCGAACGACAGCATCAACTCAAGGCTTCTCCACTGTTATCATGCCACCGTATTGACGAATTCAACACCGAACGGTGCGCTTATCTAAGGCGATCGGGTAATGACAATTCGTAGCACCGTACTGTCAAACCACAGGCTACAGTATCCGGGCAATCACATTTCATGCCACCATAATACCAGTACTCAGCAGGGTATCAGGCAATCGATATTCCGGATACAGTAATGGTGCCGTACCTAGTCGAGTGAAGAGGAAGGCGCATTCGTGACATCGTCTGCAGAGATCGACAGCGTCGTCCACTTCAGAAGTACGGAAGATGGAGTACGTCGGAGCGTTGCGCTCCTGAATTTGAGTTATTATCGATTATTCCATTATTCTATTGGAAATATTCGAGAACCATCATCTATACGTTGCAATCTGTCGTACAAAAATATCTTTTCTATTCAATTCCAACCAAATCCCTAAGTATCTCATCTAAATGCAGCAATACGGCCTACTTGGGTAGCCAATCTTGAGTCAATCTTTCCTTCTCCCGTACGGAAATGAGATGGAAGTCGTCGATCTTACCTACGGACCGAATCCCACTTTGTCTGTCAGTAAAAAAAGGTAGAATTATTCCGTTAAAAAGCTCTTGTGTCTTTCGCGAGATCACTGTTAAGCCAGTGATCAGTCAAGGTCAAATCTGTCCGTATTTTTGCTATTTTCACACAAAAAAAATCTATAAAATATACGTAGAAACGGCAACTCGCACTCAAATTCGACCCCAGACCGAATATTAGGAATCCGTCATCGATCTAACCTCAGAGACAGTGTAGACGACGTGATGGAGAGGGATACCGGGTCGATTCTTCAGACTTCCCTGCACTACACGAATCATCGCCGTCCCATCTTCGGGCGGATAAACAATCTGAAATTATGTTCACTTTGAAAATGAAATTAACCAATCATTTCTTTTTCATTCCTAAAAGGGCCGGAATACATTGCATCTAGGTCGACTGAGAACGTTCTGGATGAGAACCTTGATTCTACGTTTTTTTTCGTTGTGAGATTGGGAACATACTGTAAAGTACTACTACCCTCAAATATTTTTTTACTTCTCATTCAGTAGCTACTCATCCGACCTCTTCGTGAAAACATGTTTGCTACACTTCTGAAAAAGGAGCGACCATAATTGGAAACAACGTCACCCTGTCAATCTAGGTAATTACTTTCTCCTTTTGCGAGTACATGTGAGAGTACCTATGTATTGAATCCCGCTCATAATTATTCGATGCTATTCAGGTGCTTCCTTTCCTCATTCTATCTCTTTTTCCCTCCCGATCCTATTACAATTCAAGGGTGCCGTGACCCAGAAAACACTGCCATAACACACTCCCCATTGTCTCTCTTTCTTCCAATCTCGAGCGATAATCTAGGTGAGATGACGAAAGAAGAATGGCCCTTCTTCCCTCTATTTTCCCTTCCTTTCGCAAGCAACTCTCGCTTTCCTTGATAGTTTACTCATCGTGTGAGTCACAAGGACACCTGAGGAGTGGATGGGAAACAGACGGAAAGAGGGGAGAGGGGAAGCACTTTGACCTACAGGACACGTCAAATACGTCTTCCGTCACACTTCCTATCAGTAACTCTCCCATTTTCATAAGTACCAAAATAATCGCTTACCTTGTGTGCTCGCAACAACTCCTGCGGGAAGAATACGATCTCATTGGGATCAGATGGAATCCAGTAATCCTCTCCGAATATTGATTCCCTCGCTGATGACCAGATCTCGCCCAGTTTAGAGGAGACTTGTGCCAGAGAGAAGAAACTGAACATCTCCTTCTCTCAACGAGAAATGAACGTTGGGGCCGAATATCCGGACTGCGAACGGAAGGCCTCTGCTTCCCTTTCTCCTTCCTCTATGCACCCATCTTTTTCTTCCCCGTGCGGTTTTCAGATATCCCCCGTTCTCCCCGAGAACGAACAACGTCATAATGCAATGGTAGTGAAATGGCGAAACGGCGAGGAATGACAAAGGGCGCCCATTGGGTTGAGAAGATTCCATAAAACAGAGGAGAGTAATGGCTTTGGAATTCGAAAGTGAAATACTAGACTATAAAGTTCGATTGATTTCAGAATATAGGGGCTCGCACCTATCTAAAAACGTACTAATCTCGAACGAGCGTTATCTATTTCTTCACCTGATACCAAACATCTGATCGAATAGTACAATCCCTGCCAAAAACCGAGAACTGAGGGATTTGATCATTCACTCATGCCCTTACTAACTTGGGATATAAAGTGACCAATAGTTACTGTATCGTTGCAAGGTAGGCTTTTTTATCATCATCTAGTACTAAAGCTCGATTGGGGGAAAATATGATCAACATTATGAATCAATCTAAATGAGACCTGATAACCTCCCCCAACAATACGTAGATATGTATCTCACCTCACTCCAACCTTGGCTGCTTCTCTCTCCGTGGGCGAGGGCGGTGGCGTCTGCACGATCTCCTCGTCCCGAAGACTCTCCCGATTCTCCTGAACAGATTTGATTTAGAGAAAGAGATGGCGAGATGCAAGGCTGTTGGGAGCAACTGAAATTCAAAATCCTGATCTCTGGAAGAACAGCATCTATCAACAGGCAACCGACATGACGCTTGATAAATGATTGATTGAAAGATGTTAAATTCGCCTTCAATTTCATTCTAATTCACCGCTCGATCAGTACTACTGCACACTAGATCATAACAATAATATTGGTATCCTTTGTGTACCCAAACTAGATGGAATGGATTCGATCACCTCACATTACTAACCATAGTGCGCAATACAGCCTTTCGAAATCAGATCTGAGACTATTGCACAAGAGTTTCACCTCAACATTCAAATCCTAATATGTCGAAATTAGAGAGGAAGTCGGATGAAAGTACCCCACCTTCTCGCACTGTAAGCAGTCATCGGGGGTGGGATTCTCTTCGCTTGTTCCTTCTCGCGATTGATTGAAGGCCAGACGGCCGATCAACGAGGACATTAGAGGGTCCTGAAACAAAAACATTCACTTAATCCACGATAAAAATCACTCTAATACTACAAAAATTTAATTAAACTCTAAGTTAATATTTGAATATAAATAGCTAGCAGACGCGAATGAATTTTATTAACAATTCTGCGTGTCCTTTGACAGACAGAGTGATGGAGTATGCGGTAAGGGAGTGAGTCCTAGGTTTTAATTGAGGGACGGGAGGGAACGAGTGAAAGAACTGGAAAGGGTCAGCGGGAGGAGTGACTCGTCTCTGTGCTCTTTCCCGTGTGAAGGGAGTATTGCGGAATGGAATGAACACGCTGATAACACTTTTGTGTGTTGGACACTTTTTCCGATGGCGAAATGGACGCGCGCTCTCTCAACGAAAGAAATGGCGATGGGCATAAACAACGCGCGGAAAGGGTTTACTTGTTGAGGCAAGCAGGCGTCAACAAAGAATGACTGCCTGACAAGCGGAACAATGTCAAAAGAAGGAGCGAGAACAAGGAAAACCCCTTGTCAAGGTTACTAGTAACGGTAGAAAGCAGTTGAAAATATAAAGATAAGTTCATGAGCAAATAATAAGGGGAACGAACCCCCTTGGCCGCTCCTTCGATTCCGTGTAGTTCGTCACTTGCATCAGCGTACTCTCTCATCAAATCTTCTGCACTAGACGAGCCAATGATTGGGTGTGAATCCATTATACGAATTAGACGACCTTGTCGACGGGTTTCATCCAATCTGCAATGGAAAGGATAGGAATGCACACGCATCAATCAAGCGAAAGGAAGCAACACGCAACGAGAGGCGATTCCCTATGAAAGAGAGCATTCAAGGGAAGAATGGGAGGAATTCAGGGAAGAATAATTATGAAAACACTGGCATAACACTCCATTTCACTCGCAACACACGAAAAGTCAGTGAAAACAGAAGGTTTCGCGTGAAAAGTGCGCCCCAAAGGTTTAATCGGTCGAGACGCGTGAATTAGGCGCTCGCGCAGTGAAAGTACAGTAAATAACGGTGGACTGACTAGCAATGAACCGAATAATAGCTCAAAAACGAAGAAAAAACATGGCAAATTCACGAGAGAGGGTGGAAAACAACGTAAGCACATGAGGCAAGTCACATCGTGACATTGGGAAAGGGCGCGTGGTGTGCCCGCTAACCACAGTGTTGCTTGATGTGCGGAACTTTTTATTCAGCGCGTCAGTTTTCCAGTATTTTTTCGCCGTTATAAATTATGTTTTGTGTTAATTATATTAACTTTTGATAATATTTGGTGAATGCAGGGCATTTCGCGAGGTTGGCGGTCGTTTTGACGCGTCTGGGAGCGATCTTCCCGCTTTTTGCGTGGAATCTCCATGGAAACAAATCGGAAGGTGAGAGGGTGGAGCCTCCTCTCGAGTGTATAACGACGGAAGGGGGAATACTACGTCTAGAGAGCAATCATCCCCTTCCTCTGCCCCATTCTCCCCTTCTCTTCTCTTCTCTATTCAGTCCTCCATTCTTGCAGACTTAGTCAGGCATGGAACAAGACCCCGCGAGTACGCCCTCGTCCAGCAGTAGTCACTGTAAGCAACGCAGTAAACACGTACAGTAACCATAACTACAGTACCCCGAGCGTACCCTAATCAGGCACAATTCAGACATAGCGACCGGCGACAACAACTGGACGCTCGTCCATCATACTCGACTCAAGTAAGCCAATATATCCCTTTCTCATCGTAGTCTACGCCAGTTTCGCATTCAAATTGGCGCGATTCAAAGGGTAAACTGGGCTAGTAATAGAAAAATTAGTAGGATTTACGTGTACTTTCGCAGTCCTCGTCACAATGTCGTCGGGTTCGGCAATGCTTCGATTCCTTCCTATGAGTGCCTCGTCAAGAATATCCCTGATCGAATGCTCAACGTTTGCTGCATGACATGGAATGTCAATGAACGAGTAAGCCTATGTTATAAATAAAACGGAGAAACTGGACTGATGAAATCGGTCGATTGTTGTCATATCATCAATGTAGTCAACGGCAATCGGTGAACCATTTCAGCCCGCCTCCATTCTGAAAACAATCGGTGATTTCCTCGATAAGAAGATGACCGCGACGGCCCTCGAAGACATTGTTGCTGTGGCGATTCAGGAGATTCCAGCTCAGAATAGGTGAGGGGAAGTATATTGAACCTTGTCAACTCTAGGAACACCGTGAACAGGTGAAATCATGTAAATGCGTAAAATTGGAAACGCATTTGAATTACACCTGCTATTCCCCTCAAACCGAACACGTAGAAAGGGCTGAGTCACAGGAAACATGAGCGAGAATGACACGTCGAATGAAGGCAAACAGTATGGAATAGTCGTATTCTAGTGTGCGATATGAGGTGTATTGAGTACAAAGAGGAAAACTTCATGAAAATATTAATAAATTCCTATAAATAAAGACTGCTCATATGCACTGCCCTGTGGCGTTAGTTAATGGCTTGATGGCAAACGCCTTCTGATTGAATTCTTTCCGTTTCAGATCATTCCACGAGGAGGCTCTATCCGTTATTGAACCTCTCATCCTCCGTACTCACACCATCTACTTCTCCCACAGAGCATGGAGCCAAATGTTAATGGTCTTTATCGCGAAGCCCCACCTCCGATATGCAATTGGTGAGCTGATTAGTTCTTCCGTGAAGATTAGTCTTTCCTATTGGGAAGTTGTTGCTCTGATTCCAGTCTATGGCTTCGAAAATGCAAAATGAAAAGAGAGATGAGCTGGGATTCAGTTCCAGTTGAATCGAAGATCAGTTGGGATGCAAACTGAAAGTCTAGGAAAAGAAAGGAACCATAGTATCGCAATTCATCGAGTGTTTACAGATGAACCTACAGTGAAATTCGTTCCCTGCAAGGCCGTCGCAAAGCCAATAAGGACAAAGGGATCGATTGGAGTGTGTTTTCGGGTCTACCAAAGGATGATCGTCATTGTTGCAAGCCATTTCTCGCGTGAGTTAATTATATATTGAATGTAATGGTTAGTTGTGGGTTTTTTTGCAATACTTGAGGCGTATTCTTATATATAATATCGAATATAATGGACAGTTGTGATTATCTCTTTATCTTGTAATGCTGTGAGTAATGGATATTTAATCATACGCATGACTTAAGAGACGTTTCACGAGAGAACGTAGCTTTTGGGGACGGTCGACGGATGACTTTTCTGCAACCTACCCCAATATTTTTTTGGTGAAGTCACCATACCATATGCTGATTGCGGGCCAAAAATTAAGAGTTTATATGAACTCTCCGAAAAGTTACAGGCACGTCCAAAAAAAAGTCGAGATTTTCATCGTTGAAAAATATGCGTTCTGAAAGTTGGAACATATGTAATTTTGCGTGTAGATTCCGAAAATGATACTCTGGAAAGCATACGATAACGATAAAAAGACGAAATCCACGATTTTCATCGATTTTTATCATTCCTGGAAAATTTTTCTCCCCCTAGGATTTTATAACCTCGATTTTCGAAATCTACGTTAAAAACTACTTAAGTCGTGAAATTTTTAAAAAATTTTATCGATGCGCTCGGGAGTTATTCACCTATGAAGAAAGCCAACCACACCTTTTTTCACAAAATGGCACATGCCGAGAGGGCTCAGGATGTTTGGCCAACAGTTGTGGATGCCTCCAATGATGTTTTTTTCATCATTATGAACCTGTTTACGATTTTTAGTAAACAATTTGACCTTATTTGTGGACATGACTCACCTCGAGTTTTTTCACATAAGGGTCCCCCCTTATGTGAAAATTAGTGAAATCATACATGTTAATGTGGCCAATTTTATATTGACCCCAACATGACTTTTCACATAAGGGGGGACCCTTATGTGAAAAAACTCGAGGTGAGTCATGTCCACAAATAAGGTCAAATTGTTTACTAAAAATCGTAAACAGGTTCATAATGATGAAAAAACATCATTGGAGGCATACACAACTGTTGGCCAAACATCCTGAGCCCTCTCGGCATGTGCCATTTTGTGAAAAAAGGTGTGGTTGGCTTTCTTCATAGGTGAATAACTCCCGAGCGCATCGATAAAATTTTTTAAAAATTTCACGACTTAAGTAGTTTTTCACGTAGATTTCGAAAATCGAGGTTATAAAATCCTAGGGGGAGAAAAATTTTCCAGGAATGATAAAAATCGATGAAAATCGTAGATTTCGTCTTTTTATCGATATCGTATGCATTCGAAAGTACTTTTTTTGGAATCTACATGCAAAAATACTTCGGACAAAACTTTCAGAACCTACATTTTTCAACGATGAAAATTTCGACCATTTTTTTGTCGGGTCTGTAGCTTTTTGGAGAGTGCATATAAACTCTTAATTTTTGGCCCGCAATCAGCATATGGTATGGTGACTTCACCAAAAAAATATTGGGGTAGGTTGCAGAAAAGTCATCCGTCGGGTAGGTACGTTCTCTCGTGAAAGGTCTCTTAAATCAGCTCGTTATCTCTTAATTAGGTGAATGGCTGACGTAATCGTACAGCTACCGTAGTCGTTGCCCTTTCGAGAGATGTATCGGGGGAACAGGTGTAATTGGCACTTCAATGTGTTTGCCAACTTTTTAGTCGAGGATTACTGGCTTCCACTAATTCGTACGAGTAGTGTAATTGGTGCTTGAAATTGTTTGCGCTTGACTAAATCAGTACCAAGAGGATACTGTATGATGTGACTAACATTTTGATTATTTTCGCTCAAAAAACTAGTTACCGTGTTTCGTAACCAGATTTCATTGAAAATTTACACTGCTCAATTTAGCCACTACATTTTGAAACCCTTTCATTTGCATTTGTCTTAAGAAATTTGAGATTAACAGCCTACGGTAGCGCAAACTTTCACATCTGTTCTGACATTCACTATTCACCAGATGTGTCACAGTCATGTGAGAGTTATATCCGAATCACGAGATTCTAAAGCAATGACAAAACCGCGAGTACCTCCCATATAATCTATCATTTACGAGGCATACCTAATGTTAATCCGCATTACTCTTTCACGATATTATCTCACTACTTTTGACCTATGAAGCAGCCAAAGAAAGAGAGATATATAATTGTAGTCAATAAATGCAAATTTCAGATAGCAGCATCCAGAATAGAATGGCCAACTACCATAAGATGGTGTCTCTCCTCAAATTCCCGACTCTGAAGAAATTCAATGGAGGAGAGGAGAAGATGTTTTCGGCTGATGTGAGTAAATAGTGAATATGCAAACCCAGAGGGTATATGTAGAGTAAATTAGTAGTAACTAGGATGTGTGACATTGCATCTAGTAGAATGAATGAATAAGCGATGCCAGAGGGTATTTCTCGGGTAATGTTCTCCTGGATGAGAAGAAGAATGAGAAACCTTGCGTCTTTTCGGAAAATTATGAGACTGTATTGACCGATCAAGCGTTTCTGTATCCATGATTTTATTTCAGCCAATGAGTGAGGAAGAACAGGGGAAACTCCTAGGTTAATCTACGCAAATTTCTGATATTAATGTGAAACTTCCACAAAGAAGTGTATTTAGATACATCATCTTTCATCACGCCATCCAAACTTCACGAATATTGTGATAAGAATCATAATTGCAGGTAGTTCTCTGGATGGGCGATCTCAACTTCCGTCTCTCTCATGGCTCGGTCGTACTCAAAAATGTCCTTCCGAATCCGAACGACGCCCTTATCTACGATGAGTTGACACAGCAAATGAGAGAGGGTTAGTTATTCTTTTGAATTTACCCGAACAAAAACTAAGAAAAGCTCTTTAATCTTGTCAGTTTTATCCCATTTCACATTTACGATTTGTTATCCAATTGAGTGAAAAGCAATGCAGTAAATGTATGTTTTGCTGTCAAGAGAAGTCTTGCATTTTTTCAATATTCAAAGCCAACTAATGCAAGAAGATATATAATAACTTTTTCAATCTATCCGAGTGAAAACCAGTGCCAATCTATGTATTGATGCCACTACGGCGTAGTCATGAGATGTCTTGCAGGTAACATCTTCATCGACTTCCGGGAAGCGCGCATCGCATTTCCTCCCACGCACAAATTGGAGAATCACAGCAACCAATACGTTGTAGGCAAGACACCATCGTACACGGTATATTTTCAGCGATTAATTCTGGCATATGATTTTAAAATTATCGTCACTGCAGCGTACACCGATGTTGCGACCCCTTACACAGCGTTTGGCATACCTTTTTTACTTTGTTGACAGACTTGTCTCAATCTCGTCTGATTGCATTTCGTCACAACTTATGCAGAATAGTACTTGATTAGTTTTACTCAGAACGACTCTAGAAGTCCACACTCAAGACCATTCTTGTTTGGATACAACGACAAGGCATACATTAGTCTCGCACAATAGACAATTCTTAGAACTGTTTTGCGCCTGAGTCCAATTCAATTGAAGGAATGACAGTTTGAGTGCAGGTAAGAACTCGATGTTCTTTGTTTTGCGTACAGAAAGATACTTACGTCCAGCATTTTATGGAATACATCAATAACAAACAATCACCAATCATGCTAATCTCCAGTAGCGTAACTGCAGCGGAGTAAATAATGAAATAAGTTGATAATGCAATGTATGCCAATGTTTATCTTCAGGATCGTGTTCTGTACTGGGCGAGAGATTTCGACTACGTCTATCCGATAGAATACTCGTGTCTCGAAGAGGAAACTCTCTCCGACCATCGACCCGTCTTCTGCTGCTTCAAAGTCATGGCCATCAATCTCCCCATTCCCAACAAGTATTTTGGACTGGTGAGAAGAACTGTGAGTAATCCGCAGTATGAAGATGAAGAAGAAGAGCCTGGACCTTCGGTTAGTCTGAGGATATGAAACAGCTGTTTTCCATTATCTATGTATCATATTTCCATTCGCATAGCCTTCTAAAATTGTGAAATATTCGTTCAGAGCATTATGTATAATTTTTCCTATAATAGTAAAAGTTGCTAGCAGAATTCCATCGGATGTCGTTTTTCTGTTAGATATTTCCAAATAGCTAACAGTTTTCATCAAGGACCAATCGAATTCAGTGATCAACCCGGTGTATTGTACCCTCATATCTTGCTTCTCCTCCGCTTTCTCTTTTGGCTGTGCCAAGGCAATACAAAAAGACGCGTTTCTTGATCTGTTTCATTCCCCTTCTAGTCATTACGTATTTCTCCCGGTAGTTCATAACCTCTAATTATTCCACATGTGATCAAGCAATAAACACCTCATGCGATATTGTGTATATCCACAATTACTATCAATACTTCTTGCACAGATTCATGCATCCATGTTTAGAAGGTAAGACAACCAATTACCGTTTTCGATGTTGCGTCGTCGAACGAGCTCTGATCCTGCGCATTTGCTCAAGGATATGATCCATCGAGAACAGTGCAAGTGATAAGATGCGATAACCTCATAACTTTCGCGATTCAGTGAGGATTGTCCCTTAGTATTGTTTTTGATTCGTGAAACTCCCAAGTCTCGATAAAAACTGAAATTGTCACACACAGTTTGAGGGCATATAAGACATGACGTAGCGATAAAATGGTAAGCTAATTGGACGAGAGAGTTACTGTTCCGACTACAGTGTGTAAGTTGATTGCGTCCTCTCTCGCCCACAGATTATCCATTTCAACCGATTACTCGAGATTACGACAACATATTGTTGAGCCCTTTCATTGAATGGAACATCATGAAAGAACCATCAAAGGAACACTCAAATTCATATTGAATATACGGGAATACCAATATCATAAGACGAATGTTTGCTTTAATAAGTGATCCGAGGTGTCATATTGATCAGCACACGACGTAGTTTATCTCCAATTGATCAATCAATATGACCAACAGAGAACGACAAATCAATACCGTTCTACGGTAAGCTACTAGCACTACAGTAACTATCACAGAGCTCTTGTTCATTGTTATTAGACACGCGTATGGTTCGGGCGATAGTGTATCGATATCTGAGCAGAAGACAATATTATGCATTCATCCTGTGATGGAGAGAGACTCGGGGAGCCTCTCACTATTAGCAAGTTGGCGCCCATAAGCCGTACGATTGAGCGTAGAATCCATTGTGGTTGGTGATGGTGAGAATGGTTCCGGCTGAAAAATCGATATAAACACCCAAAAGCATACATTGTGAACAAAATGATTCAGCAAGAAATTCTGTACTAGTTTTTTGAGACAAATCAGGAGAAAATCTAGAGTACGGAATGGAAGTTTTATCTCACTCAAACAAGCAGCTGTCTCTCCCGTCGCACATCGTGTGGGTCCAGTGTACGTTCCGAAGATGTTCTTGCCGTATTGGACGGCGTACTGATATGATGTAAATTGAGTTTAAATTATGTCAAAATGATTCTTAGGACTGCCTGGTGGCTGCTGCTACTGACAAAATACCCGGAAGTGTCGACAAATACAAATATCATCTCACTCCAGGATGCCAGTAGCATGCTTGCGGGCTGGCCGGGTTGATTGATGTGCAGGTTGTTGGCGGGAGTTGGATCACGTTTTCCTAAAAAAAATTGAATGTTGTCGACAGATCAATGATTGATTAACATACAGGCAGTCTGATCTGGTAGCGAGTCTGAGCCGCCGCATCAACAGCTAATGCGAATTGCTGGAATTATTTATATTTATTAAAATAATTTCTACTATAACACACAGATTAGATTCGCCGAAAAGTGTGTTACCAGATGTGTGAAACGATGACGAAACCAACGCAATTCGCACCTGATGTCCGCATCTCGGCGAGGCGTAGGCGTACAGCGAAATTTGTGGGGAATCCCATAGCCCAAACTTCTTCAGTTTAACAACCATCATCTGAGCCATGCACGCACCGACCGATTGACCGCTGACCTGGATGGTAAACGGGATAGACTTGCTTTCAGTTTCTTTCTTACAATGATCGGGAAGTCACAGTACTCGTCCCATGCACTATTGATCTTCTCCCTCAATCCTCCATACCACTGAGCGGTGAACGTCTTGGCAAACTCTTGAGCCACCTGATGTTAAGAGTTGTTGACTGAAAAAATTATGACTCGTGTGAACCCAACAATAAAGAAACATTGGTCAAGATCAAAATCAAATCAGTGGATTGTTTGTTTAAGGCTCACACTAATTCCTTCGAAGGGTTGCACAGGAAAGTCGGCCTGAAAGAAACATATTTAGCATAAAAAGTAGAGCATATTCCAACTAACCTGAAGCAGATAGGTGTAACCACTGAATATAAAGGTAGTTAATGATTCCGATCCACGAAAATGAACGTGAAGTTGTTTGGCCGTTTCGGACACCATGATAGTGGCTAGCGATTGACCGAAGATCGGAGCTCCGGCAACGGAATTTCTGAAATATTTAAAGTGATTCGTGTAGGAATATTCAGATTGACTCACACACTGAGCAATGTCCATCCTGCTGACATCTTAGGCACGCACACGTCCGGAGTTTGAGATGTTGAATAGTAGGCGCGATTCCAAACCTATGAATTATGTCAGTCTCTGTCTGTAGAAGAGGCAACTTACCGCTTTCGAGGTCGCATCACTGAATGAGTTCTGGTCCTGAGCGGAGACCCAACGGTGGAAGGCAACTAGTAGAAGCCACGCTATCAGGCGTGACAACCACATCGAAAAGAAGCTCACTCTCAATGAGAATGAGGGGGAATCACCACGAATTCGGTTACGAGAGCGAGAAAAAACAGCGAAATATGAACCGGAGAACAACGTTTAAATTATCTCAGTGATGACTTAATAATGAGAGAAACGGTATGATAGAAGTAACAAAACTGCGGTGTTCTACTTCTGAAGTGTGAATGAATGAGAGAACCTCGGGAAATCGGCAGATCGAAACGTGTAAATTGGATACGTTTCGAAGAGAGATCGCCCCAGATTATCGATAACGAGCGCTGGATTATCGACATCATTGGTATCCAATTGAAATCTCATAAAAGGAAGAATACATAAGTGAACACCTTTTAGTGCGTCAAAACACTTTCAATGATCAAGAGTACACTTACCTTAAACGTTTGAGAGTGAGAAGATCTAGGTGGCACTAGAAAACATTCAAATTTCAACCTACTAGATCAGATCCAATATATAATCCGAATGCTCTCATCCGACCTAGTACCGCACTAGTTTTGAAAGGATAAACCTTTTATGTTGATTCTGGACTGATCATTGGAACACAATGCTTTGTTTATCTCGATATAAGCTTAATTGCGCCCAACTTCTCCCCCGTAGTACAGTGTTGATTTTACTCGCGAGTCGTGCGTGAACTATCTATATATCGATCGAGATGAGAGGAAACAAAATATTATTCATCCTGTGCGGTCGAGACTACGCTGGTGCTCTCACTACTAGCAGGTTGGAAGGGCGAAGCCGTATGTTAGTGAGTAGAAACCGTTCTGATTCCCGATGTTGAGGATGGATCCGGCTGAAAATTGGAGATTCGATAAAATGATGAATAGGTTCAGAACAGTATGGATCTATACTGATATCGAAAAATTAAGGCGTATGTTGCTACTCGACAACGGGGTGGCTAACCCTTCTTGCGAGGATAATGCCTAACACCTTTACCACTAATAGTTTTTACGAATAAAAATTGAAAAATTGAATTTTCTCACTCAAACACGCTGCTGTTTCTCCTGTCGCACATCTCGTCGGTCCAGAATACGTTCCCCAGAGGAAACTCTTCGCGTATTGCACGGCGTACTGAGAAGGGGGAAATGAGAACGTCAGCAACTCACTTATCATGCTATCACCTATATTAGCTGATAGTAATTCTGATGATATGGCAACACAGTTGAAACCCCACCCATAATAATCAGCGGAAAAAGATATTCAAATGGCAGGTGTCAACAAAATGATGAGATTGAATAAATAATATCAAGAACCGACTTTATTCGATTTCTAGGTTTATTCCTATACTCGTAACTTACTCCTGCATGCCAGAAACATTGTTGTGGAGCGGCTGGATTATCAGTTGTACAGGTCACGACAGGAAGTTGGATAGCGTAATCCTGTGAAGAATCCACTCAATGATCAAAAAATTCTTTTGGGTCTCATTCAGTCGGTTCACATCTCATGGTGATTCTCCGACTTATTCCAACCCCAAACACTCGTAATTGTCACAAGGGACGTTATTTCAAAAATATGATTGCTGATCTATAAAATGATTACAGAAGGTCGACTCTCGACTCGTCAATTGATGCAATTTATTTGACGAACATACATGATTGAGCGTTACCAGTGCGTAGAACTATTGCCTAGAACTAATCCACTATTGCCCACAAGATGGGTGAAAAGACTGCTTTAGACACGCTCTATAGATGTAAAGGCTTATCGCCTAAAAGAAAAATATCGCAATAGTAGACAACTTGAGAAATATATCTGTATTTGTTCACATACCGGAAGCCTGATCTGATAGCGTGTCTGGGCAGCTTGGTTGACAGCGTATGCAAAGGCCTGAAATGAACAAGCTTTGCCATTTACGCAACTTCGAAATTGTAAAAAATGTAGATCTGCGCTGTTTCGCGGGATGAACTCAATATCCCTTCCCGAACCTGATATCCGCATCTCGGGGCTGAATAAACGTAGAATGAGATCTTTGAGTAATCCCACATCCCGGATCTCTTCATTTTCAGTGCAAGAAACTGTGCTGGGCAGCCACCGACAGAGTGGCCAGTGATCTGGAAATTTTGTTCTCTCTCTGCAAACAATTTTGTAACAAAAAAGTTTTTCATGATTCTTGTATCTATGTCTTGTTTCTATGTTTGAATGTATTCATGTCTCTAGAGAGACTCGACCCGAGAGATAAGCCGGACAATCCAGTTGTTCATGTTCGTCGTGCTTACCAATATGGGGAAATCACAGTACTCATCCCATGCATCACTCATCGCTTTTCTCAATCCCGCCTGCCAGAGCGCAGTGAATGTCTGACCATGCTCTGCTACAACCTGGGATGTGTCAACTTATCACTCCGTTCTAGTCAATCATAAGTGAACAAGAAACTTACATCATATCCTTCGATTTGTACAGTTTCGTATACGGACTGAAACAGAACATTTCATAGACGACTTAGGTGCACGCCTTATACCTTTAGCAGATAAGTGTAACCACTGAAGATGAATGTTGTGATGGCGTCCGGTCCGCGAAAGTGGACGTGCACCATCTTTTGCGTTTCCGACACGGAAACCACGGCCAATGCTTGTCCATAGATAGCGGCTCCGGCTGTCTGTACTCTGCAAGGCATACGGTAGCTATCAACAACCCAACACACCAATAGCATCCCTTCTGTGTACAAGCGCAAAGTGAACGAATATGAAGTCAGAATAGAGACCGGACGAGCAAGTATTGAGGATTGCACCTCCGTCCTTCCCTCTACAGACAACTCAACCACTGGACTAATCGGCCTTGTCCGCTTTCCCCCTCTCTCTTTTAGGCAATTATCTTTGATCCCCGATTATGGGTACATCGCGAACCTAGACATATCACGTTTTCATTGCAATGCAACGTTTTCGAGATTAAGTGATTATAACATTTTTACATTAACTGGACTGTATATATGTAGTGTAAAAACTCAATTCAAATTTTGCGTGAAGATCAATGTTAAAAAGTAGCGTTTTCCATAAATTCTCACCAAGATGTGACTTACACACTGAGCACTTGCCATCCCGGGTTATACTTGGGAACGCATACTTGTGGGGTGGCCGAAGTTGACCAGTAGGCTAGTGTCCATATCTGCAAAACAGTAAATGATTCAAACTTTGAACGCTATAGCTTCGATGTTTTCTTTATTGAATACAGTTGAAAGATAATATAGATATCAGACTTTCTATTATTGTGCAGTCCATCTGACAGTATTGTGAAATATGTTTCAAAAATGCCTAGCGCGATACGGTAATATTACAGCATATTCGCATAGACTTTCACATAGACTCCCGAACACACGTATGATTAACGAAGCCATGAAGCCATAAAGGCCATTAATGAAGGCCCTGAAGGCCATCTACCATGAAGCCTGTTTAAAAACGATTCCAAACATCTACAATTCAACATTTTACCAGTAGACAAGATTCCAAATCTGAGAAGAAAGTTTTTTGAAGTCGTAAAATCAACAACAAGCAACTTACCGACTTCGAGGTCGCATCACTGAATGAGTTTTGATCCTGGGCTGTCACCCAATGTTGAAAGGAGACGAGTAGAAGCCACGCTGTGAGACGTGACAACCACATCGAAAAGAGGCTCCCTCTCAATGAGAATTAGGAAGATTCACCAAGATGAGAGGGCTATTCGGGATTACGGAGGATAGTTAACAAATTTCAGTAGGCAAAATGAAGCGAAACGTCGATAACAGATTACGGAATAATATACTTAATGCTTGTAGATTATCAGTGTGTGTGATAATCGAAGATACACACAAACAGACAGAAAGCAACATGAAATAGTAAACACGCGGTTCGGTTCTAATAAAAGAGGATGAGAGATAAACGAATGGGTTCGAATGGAGTAAATTGCTTGCATTTCTTCTCTGTCTCCCATAGATTATCCATTTCGAGCGACGGATTACTCGGGATCAAATTCACACGTAGTGAAGATCCATTTGGAAGTTACGTGCAACAAACTCCGTTCTACTTCCTAATCCGTTAATTGCATGAAGTGAACGTCTATTTCGAGTTGATACGTGCTTGAAACGAAAATGAGAATGTGGAAAAATCGACAAATTAAGTGGATTATAGATTTAAACTCAATTAGCATTGTATGTGTTAACTGCATTGTTATGTATGTGTTACTTGATAAAATAACGAGTGCCTTTCTATTTTGAGAGGTCTTGAGAGCCTAAAATTGAGATAGATATTAAACGGCCGGTGTACATCGTAAATGTACCAAATCCTTCTAATTGAACAGAGGATGTGTCACAGACAGCCCAACGCAACATGCGCGCATCTTGTGTATATTGCGTATTTATGGATCAATGGAACACATTGTTTATCTCGAGAGTTCAGTTGGGTTTCATGACCAAATGATGACGAAAGTTCCCGTTGGAACGGATGAAGGAATCTTGAGGGTGATGATGCATTGAGATATGACGAAAGGATAGGGTGCTATGTAATCACATTGACTGAACTTTTGCATCTTCGGTCAAGATGAACGTGAAAAACATCTACGATAAGTTAGCTTAGAAAGGGAAGTTGTAATATGAAGGAAATTGATAGTGAGAAAGTCACGATTGTCAAAGGAAACAGTAGTTAGGTTTCCTCGCAATGAGAGCTGGTCATTATAGCGGGGATTATCAATTGTTCATGCGGTAATACGACCCTTTACAGTGCCTGAGACGGCATCGATGGCGTTGAGAGGTAGTACGTCCAGTAGACAAGATTGAATATGGCGAATAACTGCAAAGTGTTTCATTTCTTTAGTTATACTCAACAATTATTGTGGAATAAATTTTAGATCATCTTAGCTCGTCTGAACTACTCTTCTTGTCGATGTGTTTTGTCAGTGTTTTAAATATATAAAATGTATACGACACACAGGATAGTTCCATGATATGTGGAAGTAGCGTGATCATAGTACCGTATCTACTGCCAGTCTACTAATCCTATTTCGTTGTAGCACAAGGGAAATAGAATTTGTCTCTCTTCTGTTCTCGCATTCTCTACTGTCTCGGATTAGTAACCCGACAGAGAGAATGATGATTTGCGCGAGAGAACTCGCGAGTAATGGTCTAGCTCTGTTTATCGCGTAAACTGTTTCTTCGGTCTACCAAACGAAATAGAAAGAGATTCCCAATTAGTAGGATCACCACTCAAATTCATAGATGAAATCTATGCCACATGTTGATCACACTCATGCATTGATTTCTCAGATATACTGTTACATTGCGAACTCACCACAGGGAAACCAATGCTGGCCGCTCTATCCACTCTTGCGCCGAACTCGTTCCTTGGCTTCTTTCTTCTTGTGAACCTCAAACATGGATTATTTTTTGTTAATAGCTCTTTCTTGGCGGAGACGAAAAACGTCCACTTAATTATTAACTACGGATGCCCAACCTTGCAACGGGTGAGTTTCTTCCATCCTGCAGACTCATCCTCGTCCTTGTCACATTGTCCATTAACACAGCACCTCTGCAATGAGGACAATTCATATCTGATGGGATGTCCTCACTTATGCACACATTCAGAGAATTGGAAGATGAGTGTCTCATGGAATGGAAAAGTGATGAGCCAAGAATAACGATAAAAACATTCTACGTCTTGAATTTGTGTCTCTATATTCTCTGTACTGTCTCAGTGTAGTATCATGAAAGATGTAACGATGAGTCTTCTCATTATTTTAAATCCAAAAAGCGCCAAACCTCGCATGTCTCGTGCAACGGTGATCCCCATTGCACCCATTCGAGAAGGATCCGTTCTCATCTCTAGGCATCATCGTATCCAACGATTCCCTCTTCTTGTGTCTATTCCGTTGGTCGGTGATCTAAACAGCGGTCGGTCAGAAGTTTTACACACAATGCACCTAACCTTGTCATTGTAGGCGACAATAGCCAATTCGACGAGAGAGAAGAAGATGAAACTGGAAAGAAACAATTCGATCTAATTGACCTCATGCGTTGTCTAACACTTGTAGTAGAGGATTTAGGAAAGTAGCTACTATAAGATGGATTTTGAAATCTAGAAACAGATAATTCACTTACCCCACGCAGCTAAACATCCATATATCGATGGCCTTCACGTAAGAGGCCTGCAAGCAATCGCCATTGTTCACCATCTTCGAAAATCTCCCGCACTCTATTGTCTACTGAATAGAATTTATCTTACCCTTGGCAGACTCTTGACAATATTTCCAAACTGGAAAGTCAGAGCCATCAAAGACGAAACGGACAAGGTGATTCTGAAAAAGGTCAATGTCTTATCCTTTTTTTCCTTTTTACCTTATCCAGACCTATTAAATATGTCTCGATAAGGTAATAAGGAAGAAAGG
Organism: Pristionchus arcanus; assembly: GCA_900490705.1. Lineage (NCBI taxonomy): Eukaryota > Metazoa > Nematoda > Chromadorea > Rhabditida > Neodiplogasteridae > Pristionchus > Pristionchus arcanus. Next base: position 279,339 of record LS488742.1, on the reverse strand, counting down.
TATAAGGTAATAAGAGGATAAGGTAGGGTAGGGTATAAGGGAGAAGGGATAAGATACCTGGCCGGTAACGCTCTCGTATCCATCCAGAAGGCTATCCATGAGATAAACACGGAGATATATGTGGGAAGGTACATCTATAAAGATATTCCTGCTGCGCAGTTAAGAATTGCAGACGAACTTGCAAGATATAGAATCCATATAGTCGCTCAAACGTTATCGACACCGAAAGTCGATGCCAGATTCCAGCAGTGTAGACCTTAATGACGAATAATAAAAAATATTTTTTTTCAGAAATTGCTATCCATCATTTCTGTCTCTGCGGTCAGAGTGGTTTCATGGCCATAGAAAATGGAAGAATTTCGGTCATTGACCATTGATCCCCTTACCTCCGTGACACTTCCATAGTTGATGTTTGTCAATTTGAAGTCGGGAAGGTTAAAGTCCTCTCGAACGGCGCTCACGGGAGACCACGCGAGCCATTGAAGCGTCACCTCAAAACAACCTTTAGTCGTTCCCCCATAAGCGATCTCTCTATTGTGTGCACGCGTGTTTTGCTGCTTGGGGCTGTCTGGGCCCTTCGAGAAATCTTGAGACACATCTACGATTCGAGAAGCGGTTGAGTGAGAACACCAATGGACCGAGAAATGTGGCACCAGCGAGCTCAGGAAGTGTAGTTCTCACCGTCTAGAGCTTCTTACTAGATTCGTTTTCCACTTCTTAGCCTAAAACAACGTGTGCTAACCTCAGCTGCATTGTAGGAGTAACTCTCGAGGATGAGATGGCACTCGATTCGATCCAGTGGAAATCTCTCCAAATTCATCGTGCACGGCGCTAAATAAGCGGATTAACGACGAGACGAGAGGAATAATTGCGTTCTCTTCCTTCTCTCTTTTCACTCAGTCGGAATATCCGAAACAAGGGAATGAGAAATATAGACAAAACGCACCCTCGGAACGAATGCGATAATTGAGCCACGTCGTTCCATTAGGAAAAATCTGCAAAAGGAGACAATTCGGGGGCGAGAACAAAGGTTTCTTGACCTTAGTCCTTCGGGGTTTAAGGAATACTTATGAAATACTAACCATTAGTAGAATGTTTGGCTTTGGTGAATCGTGGACCTTTGTTGCCTTTGAATTGACAATGCAGACGTTTGGTGACCACAACTTCGGTTCCATGTCGTGGTCGAGTGAGAGATTCTTTCGGCACGGATCGAGATGAGAGAATTTCAATCTGTGAAAGGCATTATTATGATCCAAAGATCATACTTGTTTGAGTTCCACAGTTGTAAATCTAAATTGCTTACACATAATGCAACTGGTTTGATAATCTTTTTTCGTTGTTTCCGAGAAGTAGTGTAATTGAGTATGAGAATTTCAGCTGTAAGCATTGTCATACTTTTCCTAATTTGAAAAAGTATCGCAATAACAGCCATCTTCTATTATAATTGGCCTATTGATAATCCAAATTATACCGTTTATCCAGCCAAATGGCACTTATCCAGAAGTCGATCACGAATGTTCCCGTGATGGCTGAGATATCGGATATGTCCTGAATCGAATTCAATTATTCTTCAGAAATGTACTTTCTGAGGTGTTATTCCCCTAATGCCGCGTAAAAACTCTATCTGTGAGAATTTCCTGCTTATTATAGCGTATTCAATCTACGAAAGTCATTGTTTGTCATAGAAAACGACTTGATCATTGTTTCGACCTTTACCTGTATTGTAATTTCCACTGTCACATTCACGGGATTCGGTTCTGGCAACGCATTCCTGTAATTGTTTTTCACTTTTTGATTGTCTGGGCAGTTCCGTCGTGGCACAGGAATAAAGGCGAGAGTGGAGAGAGAAGTGAGGTGACGAGCCCCCGTCTTCTGAATATGAATGAGCCCCTCCCCTCTCTCGGTCCTCCTGTCCAAAGCAGCCGGCTATTCACTATGCTAATACCTTTTACTCCTTCCCTTTTCTATCTCGGGATTGCCTTCGGCCACTCCTTCACTATCACGGGACTATATTGAGTTTGAGGAATGGGTGGAAGGCCAGAATAGTGGTTCACTGAGGACTAAAGCTAAATATTAATGATGTGCACTCCATTCCGAACCCATCCTAATGACCAATGGCATGGATAATATGTGTTCATTAGTTCAGTTACCCGGAAGAACCAATCACCTTCATTAATCATTTATATTTCACTATAAACGATCTCAATCACGGGTGTGCATTGAGAAGTGCGAAATATGGAGAAACAGGTCTCAGCCCATCATAATAACCAACAGAATATGATATCACCCTCACCTTGAGTAGTTAGTCATGAGGACGTGGGCCAAATCCTGGGCCTTCGTCTCATTGTAGTTGGTGTAGTTGCAGAAAGGCGTGGGCTCTTCTGCATGGAAACAGAAATTGAGCACGAGACTCGAAATGAGCAGAAAACAGAGGTGTTGAAATGTGTTGAGGCATCCGCAACACATTTCCTGTTTTTTTAAGCGAAAATCTGGTTGCGGATACAAGAAACATACGAAAAAATACGAAAAACTAATACAGAGACTTCCTAGATGAACGCGGTTGATGTTTGTGCAGCGAAATGATCGAATCATCGATTACTGATGTGCAATTACAGATGGAACGCGCATTCGGAACAGACCTGGCGACGTTGGTTGCCTGATAATATCTTGCGAGGGAGCCACTCGATCGTGGCTCGCCAAATGAGAAGTTGAAGTTGGTTCAACCTCCTGGCCCATCGACAGGGCGAGAAGGATTGTCTACAAAACACTTAATATTCTTCATGAAGATACTATGAAACGCCAGTAAACAAATTAATATTCGAAATTTATTCGAAATTAGTGAATTAACGCTACCTGTATGCTGTAGATCATGGCTCCTTCCTTGTTACCGTTGTGAGAACAATTGCTCAGTCATGATAGAGAGTTGACTACCCTCTAGGAGTCACCACTAGAGGAGACCAAGAGTGAATGAGCGAGAGGAGGAGAGGGCGGAGGAAGGAGAGAAGAAGGAGGAAGAGGAGGGATCCTGAAGGAGTCGCGTTGCTTCTACCTGCAATTTCGACGCCACGATGGAGGAGAAGGGACGATTAAAGGGGGTTGAAGGGAGAAGAATAGTGAGTGAGGTAGAGATTGAGGAGAGGAAGAAGGAGAAGAGGGCTGGTAATGACAGAATGAAGGAAAGTAGAGACATATCGAGGATATATTGGATGAACGGAATGAAAGAGAGTAAACTTGGAAGCATGGCCCAGACTTAGATTGGGGAGAAAGGAAGGAGAAGAGAGGTGCGAAAAGTGGGGTGGAAAGGTTGGAGACACGTTGTCGGTTTTGGGAGACCTTTAGACACGAGGGACCGCGAGGGGTAAACTCTTGAGCTGAGAAGCCGAGCGAAAGGGGCGGGATAGGTCTTAGTCTGTGTACAGGAATGAACAGCGGAAGAGAAGAGTGAGGAGGGACGACGATGAGATTGCAGAGGTGTTTCCTTCCTTGAGACGAGAAGAGAAGAGGGAGAGAAGGGAGAAGGAAGAGAAGGAGAAGGAGACCCTTCACCTCGGAGATGGAGCAATAATTGGACCTTGCGAGTCAGAGTAGAGAGAAGTGTTGGGAGATTTGAGGGCATTCAGATTGGACTATTGGATGATGTCGTTCGAACGGTTGTTGCTCCAAGGCTATTCCTCGGCGCAAATATTTGTAAATTTCATATTTCGGTTCAGCAATTCGTGGACGCTGAAATGCTCCACTCGGAATAAATTATCAACAAGCAGTGCGGTATTTGTGTGCTTTTCCGTATTTACCGAGTGTTCAGAGCTTGAAAATTTCGCAAACAAACCTTGATTGTCCTTTGAAACTTCGGTCGTCGATCACCATGCTCATTGTTCTAGTGTTATTGAGTGCTAATTGTGTCATTTTGTAGTCGATTCTCAGAATTTGTATCAATTTAATGCATTGCGAGCCATATTTAGACTCAATTTCAGACGAATTACTGGCGAGACACGTATTCTCTGGCATTTGTCAGATTTTCGAAGGGCACTAATGGGGATGAGAAAGGGGTAAGATGAGAAATACGACGACGACATAATACGTAGAGTAGACGTAATGATGATTTCGAAGAGCACTGCTATCAGTCTGACTTGCGAAATCGTGCATTGTAATTCTGATACACTTTCCTGCTAGAGACTATGGAATGGGCCAGGTACGAAAAGCGGGTCGGACTTTGCATGATCACTGACCTCTTCCATAACCATCTCTCTCTTCCCTCTCTCTCTTCTCTTCCTATCGACTGATAAGCGGGCGAAAGAGGGAAGGGGAGGATAAAAGAGAGGGAGAAGAGTGCCACAAAACTCATTCGATATAGTGAGTGATTCGACTGAGATGGTGAATCCGGACGATACGGACTACACGAGTGACTCGAATGATGAGACTTATGTTCCGGCTAGATGTTAGTTTACTCTTCGTTCATCTTTTAAAATCTTCTGTGATCTTTTTTTTGCATGATTTTAGTTTACTCTTCTTCGATCTTTTTTTCGGTCTCTAAGAGATCTCTAAGAGATTCTTGCAGGAAACTGTATAACAAAATTGAAATATTTTTTCATAATTCAAAAATCGTTATCCAAAGTAAATTTTGCAGTGAAAGGTCCTCGTCACGACCAGATAATGGAGTGCGCTGCTAAGATCCAGAGCGATTTCCAAGAATACATGGACAACTTTCATCGGAAACAGAAAGAACGACCAAAAGAAGATCCTCGAAAGCTTCTCGATGAAGAACCTTTCCACTCTGATGCAATTGCAGAGCAACAGCGATTGGTTAGTCCATTTACTATTTTTCCAAAGAGATAAGTTATGCCATTTCGAGTCTTTGCATATGGCCCTTAAATTCACTGCTGAATACACGTACTCGAAAAAATATTCTATTTCATTCTAGAGATACCTATCGAAAATAACGCCTTAGATAGATCATTCGACAAAATTGCTCGAACTGATCTCACTTTCAGTTATCCACTCCGTTCCAATGTGATCGTTCTTTCCATTTTGAACACTTTCACTGACTTTGAGAGAAGGAAAATGCTGACAATATCACTCGATGACCTACCAATAGTACTGTAGCCCTCGTTATCACAAATCACAGATCTGCTCATAAGATGGGATGATTTTACGATGAGAGGCCGTTGAAATCAATGGAGTCTCTGTCTTATCAATATTGAAATCATCACTAGAGATTCTTTTCAGAGGGAACTAGATAAGAGAGACCTGGCAGAAGCGGGGATTGAACTCGAGCACAAGTGGGAACCAAAGGTGAGATTACTGAATGTGATTGCAGACACTTCACATGTTGTTATAAATATGCGTCCAAAGAATGAGGAACATATGAGATCTCCATCACTCTGCTCCCTAAAGCGTATTTAGTAGCTTATTACATGCAATATTAACATACAACACTAAAAAAACATTGCAGGGTTACGGCATTCCTGTGATCACAATAGCTGAAGAAGCTCGTATGGAAGCTGCTCTGGAAAGGAAAAGAGCAAGGGAGGAAAGGAGAAGAAAGAAGCAAGCAATGTGGAATCCAGACCAGAAAAGAGCAGATTTGAATAAACCCATGCCACTTCTGCCACAGCAACGGCCACCAAGAAAGTCATATCAAGAGGTGAAGTTATGATGTAAGGGAAAGGTGTATCCACGTCAAGCGATTTTACAGTAATAAGACAACGCTAGGTGGGACTCTGGTAAGGCCATCTGTTATGGTTCTGGTGTACCCTAGTACAAGCCAGACCTATCGATCGATTTTTAAATCTCCCGATCCAAAAAAATGATAAGCTACAAACTATAAAGTTCTCTTCCCTCCTCCCTCTCGCTCCGGAATCACTGCCAACCCACAAACAGGCGGTGTTTATCCCCTTGTGACACCCGTCCCTGCTCCGTTTATTCCGTTCCGAGAGTGACCCTCTGTTCCTTCCGCTCTCTCTCGCCCGTTATCCAGTTCGAATTTGGAAGCGAACGCGTGGCCGTTCTAGCCTTGTGATTGAGTTAAACTAAGATCGATTATAGTTAGTGTTTTCGCTTATCGTTCACCATATCTCACCTATCGCCTCTCGGCTCGCTAGTGAGGCTGATATCCCTACTTTTAATCATATTTATCCATCAAATTAACGTTTTGCAGCCCACTCACACCAAGAAACCGTTGGTTGTGGGGAAGAGCAAGGAACCAGCTGAGTACGTGGACGGAGTGAGAGTAGTGAAAGAAGGCGTTTGTGAGGATTGTTCCGGTCCCTGCTTCCTGGACAGTCGTCGATCACTCATGTCGTGCACTAATGAGGTGAATATAATCACGTTTTGCCTTTTTTTATTGCATTGGTTATTTTAAAAAGATGCTTATAATTGTATTCAATGCTGCCGGTATAGTATAATCACATTTTTTATTGTTTCATGGTATTCTTTTTTAGTAATTATAATTAAAATTATAATATTTGTAGCCAATGCTGCCCGAGTTGATGTCCGACTTGCTCGGCCAGTTCTATCGTCTCGGATGGATGACTGGTAAGCGGTATTTCAATCAATTTTGGTTGAAGTCAAAAATAGTGCACCCAAGGAGAAATACTGGTCCCATTGAGAAATACTGGTCCCGTCGGACCAGTATTTATTTTTTGAGAAATATTGGTCCTCGATAAATGGTCGATCGATGGTCCCAAAATTTGAAAATATACTGGTCCCAAAAAGTAAGAAATAGTTCTGAAATGTACTGGTCACTATATAATTTAGATTCTTATTATTTCTCCTGATTTGTTGCATTTATAATACATGGTAATTACCTCTTCTGGCGCATTTATATCTATTACCTTTCTCTCCTAGTTACATGCACACAAGAGTGGAACAAAATACTAATTAAAGTACTAACATTCAAGCACTAAGCACTGCAAGCACTGAATCAAACCGAAGCCCAAGTACTAAGCCAGAAAAATAACAGCGGTACGAGGAAGCGATGCGCAACGCCTCCCTATGCCGGCCTTTTACCTAAGCCTAAGCGGGCCTGAGCGGTTTTTACGACAAATGAAGATGACCATGACATGTGAATTGCACGAGAAACCGCCGCAGATTCACCTTGGGGAAGCGTCCTGAAGAACATCCCGGCGATGTTTCAAAAAAATGCTTAGGTCGCTTAGGCTCAGCTTAGGGAGGTGTTTTGTGCATACTTCAGCGTTGGACTGTGTCATATTAGTACCTGTAGAGGATTTCCAACACTGGGACCAGTATATTGTTTAACTAAACCTCGGACCAGTAAATCTCCAAAACCTGGGACCAGTATATTTATGTAGGGACCAGCATATATATTCTGAAAATTTGGGACCAGAAAATATCGAAGGGACCAGTATTTTGCGGACCAGTATATCTAACTGACCAGTATTTCTCAATGGGACCAGTATTTCTCCTTGGGTGCACTATTTTTGACTTCAACCTCAATTTTTATAAAATACACGCGAAAATATAACATAATCATGAAAGACGACCGCGTTTTGCCCATTTTACATACAGTTTATTGAATATATATTGAAACATGATAAAGCGATAAATAAATATAAAAAATCCAGGTTCGGGAGGTGCTATGGCGGCTATTTCTTGCGATAATCGTCTTCTCCTCTCGCCTTCCAGTCTCCAGAAGGAGCGAATCAAAGCGTAAGTTCTTGCTTCTTCCATCGTAAAAACTTCACTTTCTCATTTTCAGTTCGAGAGTTGTTTACTGCCCTTTTAGGGATAGAGAATGGCAAGGGTTCGATTTCTGTGTTGTGCTGAGAGATTGACCATACTTTTATCGACATACGTGATTGATACGATCATTTGGGAAATCGGAAATCGAAACGTGATTACAATTCGAAAAGTGAAGTGATTTACAGCCCTTTTCGTGAATTGAGAACTGAAAGAGAAGAAGGAGTACATATAATGGATGTGTGATCTCAGATGTGATCTCTTCGCGAGTGCGCCCAATTCAAGAACTGTAAGAGCACCAACATGCATGCCGCATGGAAAGGTGATTTGAGGGAGAGGAGAGAAGTAAACGAGAAGGGATATTTAGTTGGCACTTTGATACTTTCTTTAATATTGACTAAAATTCTCGCATCAACAGGAGACAGCAATTTTTCGGCTTGATAAATGGCAATAAATGATTCATTGCAGCCAACGGCGTGCCAGGGAATCTTCAAGCTGATTATGGACAAGACTGGTGAGTGAATATATTTAAAGTGCACACATATTTATCAATAAACTAAAACAACATGCATTTCCAGTAACAATAAATGTCATGTGACCACTGTAATCTAGAAGCATGAAATACGCATGAAGATCAAACAAAAACCAAGTTGTGGGTGTTGAATGCTCTCCGGAAATGCTTCCAAACACGGAAATTACTTGCTTGAGACCTCGAATATCTCACGCATTCTCTTCCGTTCCACGGAGTTGTCTATTGTGCTCCCTTTCAGGCGCCCAATGCGTTATTCACAGCCATTCAAAGGCAGCCAATCTCGCCACTCGAATCCACGGGGGACAGCAGTTTGTGATCGCCGGACAGGAATACATCAAAGGTACTGTCGATTGATCGGTACTGAAACCATCAATCTTCGTTGCAGGAATCTACAACTTCCGTACAGAGAAAGCGATGGAGAACGATGATATTCTTACTGTACCAATCATTGAGAACAAACCAACGGAAGAAGACCTCGAGCCGGTTCGTTCTTTAAGAGACGTGCTCGGTAAGTCTCGACCCAAACCACCCTTGTCCGGACACGCCCCCCCGAAATGAGATCCAAACGCCCATTCTTTTATGTTAGGAGGGCCTTAGTCTCGCACTACACAAAAAGCATATAATTTATGGATACCACCATCGCGCAAGGAAAAAATTGAAGATATGTGCGAAATGGATGAAAAATCATAACTTTTGAACAGGAACAGCTTGATTCAAAAATCAATTTCCATTAATCTTAGAACACCCCCATCATTCTAAAAATAATTTTTGATCGAATTTCGATTGACCCTGAAAACATATTTTTCACCTGAAAAGAGTGAAAAATTAGTTTTTTCGAGTGAAGTTGGCGGTTTTTGAAACGGAAGCCCTTAGCTTTTCTGTGTGGATTGTAGCCAGGATATGTATGCATACGAATCACCAAACCAGAAGGACTCCGGCGGTTTCTATTTCCTGGAAAAAAATTTCAAAGG
>LS488742.1:221386-269791 GCA_900490705.1 Pristionchus arcanus | reverse complement strand
GGGTCATGGTTTTCGCCGGCGATGAAATTTTTTTCTAAAATCCAAAGACCTTTAAACATGGTATAATGTTAGTGTTAGCACTCACTAGTGGGGGTACTATCTACTGAAGTGTAATTCAGGTCCAAGGCGAACATTCGATTCCTGAAAAAAGGAAGTCCACAACCTTTGAAATTTTTTTCCAGGAAATAGAAACCGCCGGAGTCCTTCTGGTTTGGTGATTCGTATGCATACATATCCTGGCTACAATCCACACAGAAAAGCTAAGGGCTTCCGTTTCAAAAACCGCCAACTTCACTCGAAAAAACTAATTTTTCACTCTTTTCAGGTGAAAAATATGTTTTCAGGGTCAATCGAAATTCGATCAAAAATTATTTTTAGAATGATGGGGGTGTTCTAAGATTAATGGAAATTGATTTTTGAATCAAGCTGTTCCTGTTCAAAAGTTATGATTTTTCATCCATTTCACACATATTTTCACTTTTTTTCCTCTCCCATAGGTGGTACCCAGAAATTATATGCATTTTGTGTAATACGAGGCTAAGACCCTTCTAACACAAAAGTATAGGCTTTTGGATCTCATTTCGGGGGGCCGTGTCCGGAGGCAGGTCGCTTCTTACCGAGCACGTCTCTTAAAAACATATTATATAATACATTTTAAAATTATATAAAACAATAGAAACTGTTCTATTATTGAAGTATAGTATTGTACTTGAATTGAACAATTCTTCAAGTGATAGCTTCAATTGATGGTCTCACCTTCCATATGAACACTTTTACATAATTTAAAAACATTTCACTTTTAGCAAATTGCGAGGATTCTCGAACAAAAAGAATATGCTCATATTTCGGCCATTCTTGTTCGCAATCACGGAGTGTTCGTGTGGGGACCAACCTGGCAGAAGGCTAAAATCATGTAAGTGGACAAGACTATATGAATATCTGATCAAATTTCGTAATTTGAAAGCGTTCTTGGTAAAAGTCATAGTAAAGAGTGGCATGAATTGTTTTGGTGTATTACATGATATGTCTGTGTCTTCTATCAAAAAATATCAAAAGAAGATGTGTTATTTGAAATATTTCATGGTTTTTGTAATACTTAAAAAGGTAACTGAACCGTTACAGGGCCGAGATCTACGATTATCTCTTCGATCTCTCCCTTGATCTTCACAGAATGGGCATTCCCCTATTCACACCGGTAGAGTAGATGTTTCGTGTCGTCCATTCTCTCTATGTATACCTAATAGTGATACATTGTCCTTTGTCATTTGTCCTTTTCCAAAATTCTTTATTCTTATAATGCATTTTTTGCTTTTACCTATATCCTTACCTCTTCTGTACTAACTCCAATCTTTCCTGTGTTGTGGCTGCATACTAAGCTCTGGATTAACCCATTTCATTCACAGGACGACATCACTCGTGCGTTCCTTGTCAACTACGCCAGATACGGCCTCCCCACACCCGATAAGAATGCAGCAATCGCGCAATTGGTGTCCCAAGGCAGTATCCCGGCTTCCTCGATTCCTCCTGAAATATTAGCTGCATCAGTACGCTACGCTAATTCATTAGCTGCAGCAGCTGCTTCGGCCCCTGCAGAGGAAGAGCCATCCACTCCCTCCGCTCCTCCAGCCGAGGAGTAGAAGAACAATACCAATTATGGTTGTCTGTTCCAAAAGGAAGGTCGAAAGGCGAGATTGCATACCCCACCCATCCCTCTTTGTCTCGCTTTCCTTTGACTACTTTTGACTAGTGCCTCTTTTTATTTCCCTCCTTCTGATTGGCTATTCTGATTCTTTCCTATTTTCAATAATTTTCCCTTACTAACCCCTCTTAAAGAAGGCGTCCCACGAATCGCGAGGGTAACTATGCAAAGTGAGGAGTGAGAGGGCGCGCTCTCCTCATTTTGCACGCTCTCTCGCTCGTTGCCTGCGCGCGCAATGCCACTTGGAACGCAGCCAAATGCTCATATCTCTGTTCAAACGAAAATTGAAAACATGGGAGTTTCGAAAGTGTTATCGGGTAGCCAAGACCTATCGAGAACTCCATTAGCCAGATATTCGTGGAACCCCTCCTTTAAAGGAAGATGTTATAGCATCGGAGTACAGTTTGCACTATAATTCCATCTTCCTCTTGCAGATTGTGTTCATTCCTTCGCTCCTAGTTCAATATTCATTTCCCTTAAGTTGTAGTGTTTCCATTCTAAAATATTTTTGTCGTTCAATTCATACATTTGAGAAGCTATCTATTTTGATTGTTAATATGTTTCATCATCATTATTTTGTAATGTAACCATCCTTCTATTGTAGATTGGGATGGGCACGTTTTGTAGACAGAGATACACGCGCACACACACAGCAAACAAGATTATCCAGATGCTTTTTACACCACCATAGATACTTATTCCTTAGTCTCGGAGCCCAGATTGGCGATATTCATTTCTTGTCCCTCCAAAAATCTAATTATGACTTTAAATTAGAACAGACAAGGATTGGAAATCATCAATCATAACTCCTTTACTTACCATCGACCATCGAATCCCGCTTCTGACCATATTCTAAGTCATGCTTACTGGCCATTCCCCGTGTATCATTTCGCTCATCTATTTGGTACTACGCATTTTGTGACATTCATTCAAGTAACGGAATAAAGTATCTAAAAATCATGAGTGAGTCATAATTTCTCGTAGTTATCAGAATGATTCATATTGTCTGAATCCTCCCATCGATTACTCGTCTCTTTCTATCATTTATATCCCAATGGCAAGAAAGAGAACAATCATCTTCTCCCGAACACTCAACGAGATACACGATAGTCTCAAGTACCTCACAAAAAGTCAAGGAAATGGAGAAATCACTGACTCTCTTGATCTCTTATCTTTTCGTGGAATTTTCGCCATCTAATCAACAAGATTCTGTCCGATCGCCCTAAGATCCATTCCCTACTGTTTACCAGTGTTTGAGCGTCAAGAGATGGTTCGGGAATTAGATGAGACGGGGCGAGAGGCAGAAAGCTGGAAAATGAGTGTACACAAGAGACCGGAGGCTGTGGCAGATTCTGAGGAGAAGAGGAGTGAGTGCACGTACGTGAGAGATTTAGACGACGAGAGAGAAGAAGAGAGTAGGGAGATCAGAGAGGAGAGTAAGGGAGAGATCCCACTCTTCTCCTCCCTTCGTTTCACGAGTTACGCAGATTAGACAGCCTCTTTGTTATGAATGCAACGTTGTTTTTGAAGTATCTCTGATTAGCTCACTCAGAGAGAGGCTTCTCTTCAAAAGAATCCTTCCCCTTTTATCACCATCTCCTTTCAATCTCACATTATGACTAGTATAAAACCCCACTCATGTTTCTGTATAGATTCTCCTCTCCATTGAAAAGCCAGAAGGACAATCGAATTAGCGCCCCAGAAGCTTTCAGCGCTAATGAAAATCGTCTGTTTCAATGCTCCTCGATATTCATTCTCAATAGACGGTAACCTCCTTCATCTTCTGTTCTTTCCTCTTTTTCCCCCTTTGCGTCAAGAATCATCGTCATTCTCCCGTTCTCATCCCTCTTCTTCTCTCTCTCTCTTTCCATTCTCCCATTTTCTATCATTCAAATTCGCGAGATGCGGCAAGTGTCTTCTCTCTGTCGAGAGGTCTTCGTGTTGTAACACATGTTCAATTTCCCTCCCATCTCCTTCCGATTCATATCCCATTATCGATCGATATAATCGATTAATCGCTCCTTTGATCTATCTCTAACCAACTGTTCCTCTGTTCTTTCCTTCTCCTTTCACCAGTAGTTCCCTCCTCTCTCTCTATCAATCTTTTCCACCATAAAGAGTGCCAGTCCTCCGCCCTCTGTTCTTCATCTTCCCCTATCTCATTTCCCCTCCCCATTCCGCTCTTCTTTTCCGTCCAAGGATACCTCTCCTCCTCCTTCCATGTCCTCTCCTCTTGTTTGCCCTCGAACTAATTCTGTTCCATGCTGACCATGCTTGAAACCTTCTGCAAACGTCGTGTCTAATGTGTCCTGTCTATTCTCTCTCCTCCTACCTCCCTTCACTCTAAAATTACCACCGTCGATCCGCTCGGCTTAACTCTCTCCAACTCTCGACCTTCTAACACACAAGATTACATAGGTGTGAACGTCTTACTCCCTTTCTTCTTTCTCCCTCCTCCTCTCCTCTTTCTTCTCCTCCTCCTCACCCCTCATTTCTCACCGTTCTTGCCTATTCCAGCGTCCTTTCCATCCCGATGCAATGAAATGTGAGTAATCCGAGTATCAAACTCTCCACTCGTCTCTTTTCCGTTCCATTAGTTCCCTTTTTTGCACTGCCCATTGCTTCCAGAAATCATCTCATTTTCCGCGACATTCCCTCATCCTCTCGGTCAATACTGCACGCTTTTTGTTATTAATTCTCTGCAAATTCCACTTGCCATTTGCCATTTGTTTGATGAACTCGCCTGCAACATATCCGAAGTAAATTAATGATTCATTACAGAATCTCAGCACGTTTTTCCATGAGTTGAGCCAGTGAAACGTAATGGTATTCATCGGAGCCGCAGAGCCTTCACTTATTGCCAGTGCCATTCGGGTACCAGAATCCTATCCTGCAGGTGAGCATTAATTCCTTAGCCATAAATCAACTCCAAATGCATTGTCACAAATTCTCGAGCACTTAGACCTCCATGAGAAAGCGCCAATTTGCAACCCTAAATCTTCCATCATGGTGGCCCAGGGTGAAATATTACATACAATTATCTATGATCTCAAAAAGTATCGTCATAGAACCTTGAAACTTCAGGCACTTTTATTGCTCGTGAGAAAACAGTAACTGTAGAGGAAATTCTTTTGTCCTTGCTAAAAAAACCTAAGATAGGAATCGTTGTCCTCGTGCGAAATATAACCTGTGATTGTTCTTTTTTCCGAGTAACGGCATTTCTGATCATATACGCTATGGTTCCTTTTCAACATTCCTGCCATTCCTCCTCCGCATATTCGTTATGTCTGCGCCCATTCCTACTTCTCCATATCTCAACACCCTTTCTGCTTCTTTTCCTGAATCACAATCCAATCTCTTCCTTTCTTCTTCTCCAAGGGATCTTTGTGGTCGATTGATGGCATCGATCAATATCGAACAGACTTCATTGTGGGGTCGAAGTGGCACAACAGTTCCATCCCTCCTCTCCTCCCTCTCCCTCTCGCTAACAAATATTCAGCAGTTGCTCTGAGATTTCGCTCCTCTTTTCTTCCCTCGTCTCTATCACTCGAATCCCTTCCTCTCGTCCATTCTTCCCATGTGATGGAGTAGTTGGAAGAACGACGATAACATTGAATGAATTCACTCTTGGGGAATGGGAACAAAGTAGAGATCGAGTCGGAATGAATCGAGTCACTGACCGGGACTTCTTTTTACAGATAATGACCTTCCTCCATTCAATCCCAAAGAGGTCGTCAGGATACGAACTAATGCCAAGTTCGATGACTTCTATGAAATATACGGAGAACCTCTGGGAGAGTGAGTGAACGAATTTCTTGAAGGTCTTTGACAGACCGTTTGACGTCACTCTCAAACAGAAAACATATGATTCTATTGAATAGATGGGAGAAGGGCGAGTGACGCCACGGTCATTTGCGATTGTTAGAGTGCGCGTATGTTTGATCACGAGAAGCCGGTTCGAGATTGAAATCGACCGAGATCAGAGAACCTTTTTCACGTAAACTTCCTTATTTTTCAAGAGATCAAAGATCAAATATTACCCCAATTTCAGGGGTAAATTCGGCAAGGTCTTCCAATGCCGAGAGCGGTCCACCGGATTGGAACTTGCAGCCAAATTCATTAAGATCCGCAAGGTGAGAAGTGAATGTATCTCTATTTAGATAGAACGAGGAGGTGATTCATCTTCTCCGTAGTAGTATTTGTAGACGTAAGTGATTCAAAGAAGGGAACGATTCCTTCCGTACGATTCGATCGAATCCATTACTACTCAATTTGAGCCAAGAGTGAATTAGGCGTTCGAAATTGCCCGTCCCATAGTGGACCAGAGAAAATCGGATTTAGTTTCGTTCTGAGATTGAAGACACGGAAATTGGAAAACATCTGAAAAACAATTATCTATTGGGGAAATAAAATACCCAGGAAAAAAATCGAATGGCTTGCAATAATGTAGTAGTGAATAAAAATAATTGGAATTGTTTGATTTATGGGAGCATATAACACATGAAAAGTAATTTCAGGATGCGGACAAGGCTACGGTAGAGCGGGAGGTCTCAATCATGACTCAGATGAGACATCCTCGCATCGCTCAGATCTATGATGCATTCTATGCAGGGACGAATGACGTCATACTGCTAATGGAAATGTACGAGAATATCTATGTGCTTTTGTTTTTATGAGCGTGCAAATACGCAGTAATCCGCTCGTTAGCGGTTCTTAGTCGAGATCTGTTCAATACTACAGCTTAGCAAAGAAAGACCATAGACCATATTTATGAACCGTTATAGTGTATGGGCTATTTGCCATATTTCGGAGCTATTGGGAACTGGTGAAATACAGCCAAAGAAGATTTTCGCCTCATCCTCATCTAGCAATTATTGCATGAAATGACAAATTGATGGATATCTCGGAATCGTAATGTTCTATAATTCAGAGTCCGAGGCGGAGAGCTGTTCAACCGAGTAGCGGAAGACAGTTACATTCTCACTGAGAAGGTCAGTATCTACAATTTGTCCAATAATTATTTCAATTAGCCCGAAAATTCATCCTTTTTGCAGGCCGTAGCGATGATTGTGTGTCAAATCTGCGAGGCGATCGAATACATTCACTCTCAGCATATTATTCACTTGGATATCAAGGCGAGTCTTCCTTCCTCCCTTCCTCTCCCCTCTCACTTCGTGGAATCTCGTGTGGCGGGGAGTGGGACAATGTGAGAGAGGGGCGAAGAGAGGAGAGATCGAGTGGAATTGCGTGGAAAAAACGGAAGCAGCTGACAATGTGAGAGTGCACGAAGGGAGTCAACCCGATATCGATCCGGGTCAAGTCTAGGGATTTGATCTTTGATCGTTCCTCCTACTCTGGTTTCCTCAACACGTGGTGTAACACCCCGTGGAGATCACGAGTGAACACTAAACCGTAAACAGATTACATATTTAGCAGGGTTCTGCTCGGGTGGACTGCATAAATTACACCCGAATGAACCCGAATAGCGATTTGTTACGTATACAGAAACCAAGTGGCCGTGACAGATCAAATGCATTACACCCGAACATCTGACGTAGTAGCATTTCTCACTAGTCTCACTCTGGATCTCAGAAACTCTCTGACTCTCGGGAACATAAGGCAGGGATCACGGGGGATTTTCAACACATATTGGAAGAATCGGGAAGCGAGAGGGGCATGAATTACACTGAGACCTTTTGCCGTTCTGATTCCAATTAAATGAAGCTGAAAATTGATCAAACCTAAACAACTTTTCCATAAATGTTATAAATCTAACTTTACTCAGAGTTCAAAGATCAGAAAAATCAACTATAATATGATTTATTAATTTCAGCCGGAGAACATAATGTGCGTGTCGGAGACGGGTAATCGCATCAAATTGATCGATTTCGGCCTCGCACAATACTACGATGGCAGCAAGGATCTCTATTATATGGCCGGTACTCCGGAGTTTGCCGCGCCTGAGGTAAAATATAGGGTCATGAATTACACTGAGACATGTGTGCCGTTCTCATTCCAAGACGAAATGAGGAGTCCAAGATCAACGAGTTCACATAAAATATAATTTGTTAAAAATATTTTTATATTGTGCTAATTTTTTCACTTCCTTAGTGATCTTGGTGCCAGAAGAGCAGATTGAGGATCTAAGGGACGGGCTACTTGAGAAACTAGAGTGTATCGACGACGTCAAGTAGTTTGCACTATCGGCTTCCGATTGCAGAGAAGGGCACGAAATATCACAAAACATGACCAAATAATATCCATTTCGGAAGCTAGTAATGAGTTGATCTTACTAGTCTATCATCGGTTTCCGAACTGCGAAAATACAAGGCGGAAGTGAGTTGATGTTGTGCACTTGTAGGTGATCAAATACGAGCCACTCGACTTCCGAACGGACATGTGGAGTGTGGGCGTGATCACTTACATCCTGTGAGTTTCCCCATGAATCATCCCAATTTATTGCGCCTTTCCCACCTGAGAAACAGCAACAACGTGTGGTGCATGAGGTGAAAGGGAAGAATATACTTGAAACCCGAGGGAAACTTCTAGGGATCACTTCACAGTTCAGCATCATTACCTTTTATTGCGTGATTCCGAGACGGGAGTCGAGAGGGGAGGACGAATAGCGTAATTAGCTTCTCTTTACTTGCAACGATCCCTCGCTAGTCCGAGTGAACGAGACTTGACGATGATATTGACATGAAACAGAAATGTCACGACAGAAAAAGAACGACCTCGCGTCGTCAAGGGAGACGCGATAAAGGTGACTATGGCATCCATTTTCAGATTGTCCGGGTATTCTCCCTTCCTCGGTGATAACGTTGCCGAGACGTACGTCAACGTTGAGAGGGGTGAGTGGGAGTTCACTGAAGAATTCGACGTCGTGTCGGATATCGCCAAGGACTTCATCAAGAATCTACTGTCGTATGATAAGAAGTGAGTCGATTAAAGCTATCATACTTTCTTAAACATGACCTCTCGTATGTCCCAAGAGCTGTAGATACTTTTTTGAGAATCTATAGAGATTATTGTTAGTGAAAGTGCACTCAAAGTTCAGCAACACTCCCCGAAAACATCTCTTCAACATCTCTTTCTTTTTCATCGAAAGAAATTCCCCTAGACCAAAGAGCGGTCATAAATAGCCTGCAGACTTGACTTCCTTGTGTTGCGACCCATCCCTCTCTGCACGTTTTTGCTAGTCGAGACTTAAGATGCATTTCTTCGTCTCCTCCTCATCTTCCATTCTCTCTCTAGTCCTTTTCTCGGTCGTCACTTCCCATTTGTTGCCTCGCCCATTCCCCTATCCCCTTATCCGAGTGTCTCTCCAACTCCTGAATGCATGGTTCTTCCCCCCTCCTCCCTTCTTCGTCCCTTACTGGCCCCAGCAGTCCCCTCTCTCATTCGGCCACCATGATCTCTTTCTCAGCAATCGGATGTACCCGAGGGAATGTCTGAAACATCCCTGGATCGCGGACACGAGAGCTTCCGCTGCGATTGATACTCTACTAGCCCAGGTAATACCATTTCCACCTTGTCCATTCGATGGTCTGGCTATCTCCTCTGTTCTTTTGCGAATGATATGCAGCTTGTGACAGGAGGTAGCCAGACGAAATTTTCTATCTAGATTAGCTTTGGTAGTTCAAGAATGCGTAATCATTTGGCACGATGATCTCTCTCTGTGAGTGAGTGTGCAATGAGAACGAATTCTTGACCGACCGCTCGAGTTGATAAAATGTTTCGTTAATGAAGGGCACTGTGCCTCCTCCGGGAACACACTGCTAGGCACAGGTATTTCTCGAATCTCGTAAGAACTCATCGGGAAAGAGTCTGAAAAAGTGTGCAAATCAGATCCTCAAGTTTGGAATGAATAGATCTCATTTGGTACCTCTTCTGGACTCAATTCCCTTAGAGGCAAATTAGAGCGGGCAGGTCCGCATCTATCTTGTAGAAACTAAAATAGCCAACCTTATCCTAGCCCATCCCGATCTCGATTCCCGTTGTGAAGATTCAGAAGGAGGAAGAGGTAACCAGCCGAGCGGTGTAGTGAAAGGCATATAGCACGTCCCTTGCCTCGAGTGACCTATCTGATCTTTGATCTTTGATCTCTGATCTTCCTCTTTTCAACTAACACATAGCAGCCAGTGGCCGTACCTCGCCAACCCACCCCTATCAACCCAACCAACCACGCTTAGAATCCGCTTTTGTTACGGCTTATGTGATTCTTCAGTTTTGGATTTGGTGTTTGGTGATGGAAATGTGCCATTCAGCCTACGATCGACGACGGAGCAACACAGCTCAGCAACAAGCAACTCAAGCGATACATTGTCAGAAGGAGGTTCAGGGTGAGTAGGGAATTACGTACAGGCAGATCGATTTAGCGAACACATCAACCAACTAGAACAAATCCACCATCCAAACTACATTTATCGATCCCATTCAAGGATTGTACTCGATTGGGAGGTTATTTCTGTTATGTAGGATGAGGAACATTTACTGTGATCATTAAGTACTAACTTCATTCGGCATAGGGAAAGTACATTCTGGCCTACATATTCCGACAATCCTCTAGTTGGCCTTCCCAACATCCCTCGAGGAACGCAAAAAGCGCTTGCAAAACCGTGCGACCTCCATTCGGTCTGGGCTCATGCGTGAGAAATTATCTGCGCTAGATCTATAACGGGATACTACTACCTGGAAGGAAAAATTAATAGTAGTGAAATTATTTGGTGCACAGTCATATTTCAACCAATATGTTTTCCGAGCCAACAATGATGAAATAATTACAGAAACTGGCCTTCGCTGTGATGTGCTACGTGGACTTCCGCAAAATTCTGATCGATTTGCGCCGTCGGAATAGCGTGAAGGGAGAGGAATTCTTCGCTGCGGCAAAAGTGCCCGACGCGCCGCCCAGCGAAGATATGGGATCGCTGCTCGCTAAGGTAATTTATATTTATTTCGATTATGATTCTCACACATTACAAATACTTGATACACATGGATATTTCAATTAATATTATGAAGCCTGAGATCTTTGCAGAAAGCCAAGGAAGAAGTCAAGACGCCCCTATCCGATCCTTCAACCAGCGACAAGGTATTACTCCTCTCTTTTTTTACTAGTCTGTGATCTCTTCCCATGGAAATTCGCGTGATCCTCTTTTTTCCCTCACTTTTTCTTCATAAATTGCGTTTTTTTTTCAGCGAGAAACAACGACCTCCGATGAGGGCGACGAGAAGGTCGTTGTTAAGAAGAAGAAGAAGTCATCGACGACAACGTCGAGTGGGGCAGAGAGACCAACGAAGAAGAAGGCTAAGAAGTGGGTTGATTAGGGAGGAGAGGGCACTAGAGGGGAAGAAAGATGTACGCTGCTTTCAATTTCCGTGTTATATCTCGATACTTACTTACTTAGTTACTTAGTAGATCCTCTTCAGCGGGCGGGGCCGCGTGGATCACAATTCCTCCATGTGTTTCTATCGCGTGCGCGCGTAGTCCAGTGCTGGTAGGGCGCGCGTAGAGCAGACGATCGAGTAGATCGTCCAGTGCTGTAGGGCATCTTTGCGTACTCCGTGATCGAGTCACTCCATCTGGCAGGTGGTCGCCCCGGTGGTCGAACGAGGTCTGGCGGGGGGAACCACTGGGTGACACGAGTAGACCATCTGTCGTCGTCTCTTCTGAGGACGTGGCCGGCCCATCGGTGCTTCGCTCGTCGAATGTAGTCGATCGGGTCGGTGAGAAGAGATATCCGGCGGACGTCAGCGCTCGTCATATTCTTCTGTCGCATCGTGTGGATATTCGTTCCGATGAGCGATCTCTCGAGTGCCCGATGAGTAGTCTCGATGAAGGAGAGGACGGACTTCGTGTGAGGCCAAGTCTCGGCAGCGTAGCAGAGTGCGGGGAGAACATGGGAGTCGAAGAGGGATGAACGGAGATGGGGATCCTTGAGTTCTCTGGTGATCTTCCGGATACTACCGTACGCCGCCCATGCTGCTCTCTTCCTCCTCATCAGTTCCGTGTGCATCGTGCTGTCGGATCGTAGCTCCCGTCCGAGGTAGACGTAAGAGTTGGTCTCCTCTAGAGGGTCGCCGTCGAGCGAGATTCCGGGGCCAGCGCACCACTCGTTCCGCATCAGCTGTGTCTTCTTTCTGTTGATCGAGAGGCCAATCTTCTCTCCTGTCTCCGCCAACTCCTTCAGCATCCTCTCCAGTCCGATCGTATTCGTTCCCAGAAGTACGATGTCGTCAGCAAAACGCAGGTGTGAGAGCTTCTTGCCATCGATTAGCACTCCTTCTTCGCTCCAGTCGAGGTCCTTCATACAATCCTGTAGAGCAGCAGTGAAGAGCTTGGGCGATATGGTATCGCCTTGTCGTACACCTTTGCCGATCGGGATGCGAACCGGGCGGTCGAAGGGCTTTATCTCCGTGTAGCCAGGCGAGGGGAGAGGATGGAGTAGGAGAGGATGGAAGGGACGAGCGACCGAGGCGGACACGAAGGATGGCCAGGCGAGGGGAGAGGATGGAGTAGGAGAGGATGGAAGGGACGAGCGACCGAGGCGGACACGAAGGATGGCCAGGCGAGGGGAGAGGATGGAGTAGGAGAGGATGGAAGGGACGAGCGACCGAGGCGGACACGAAGGATGGCCAGGCGAGGGGAGAGGATGGAGTAGGAGAGGATGGAAGGGACGAGCGACCGAGGCGGACACGAAGGATGGCCAGGCGAGGGGAGAGGATGGAGTAGGAGAGGATGGAAGGGACGAGCGACCGAGGCGGACACGAAGGATGGCCAGGCGAGGGGAGAGGATGGAGTAGGAGAGGATGGAAGGGACGAGCGACCGAGGCGGACACGAAGGATGGCCAGGCGAGGGGAGAGGATGGAGTAGGAGAGGATGGAAGGGACGAGCGACCGAGGCGGACACGAAGGATGGCCAGGCGAGGGGAGAGGATGGAGTAGGAGAGGATGGAAGGGACGAGCGACCGAGGCGGACACGAAGGATGGCCAGGCGAGGGGAGAGGATGGAGTAGGAGAGGATGGAAGGGACGAGCGACCGAGGCGGACACGAAGGATGGCCAGGCGAGGGGAGAGGATGGAGTAGGAGAGGATGGAAGGGACGAGCGACCGAGGCGGACACGAAGGATGGCCAGGCGAGGGGAGAGGATGGAGTAGGAGAGGATGGAAGGGACGAGCGACCGAGGCGGACACGAAGGATGGCCAGGCGAGGGGAGAGGATGGAGTAGGAGAGGATGGAAGGGACGAGCGACCGAGGCGGACACGAAGGATGGCCAGGCGAGGGGAGAGGATGGAGTAGGAGAGGATGGAAGGGACGAGCGACCGAGGCGGACACGAAGGATGGCCAGGCGAGGGGAGAGGATGGAGTAGGAGAGGATGGAAGGGACGAGCGACCGAGGCGGACACGAAGGATGGCCAGGCGAGGGGAGAGGATGGAGTAGGAGAGGATGGAAGGGACGAGCGACCGAGGCGGACACGAAGGATGGCCAGGCGAGGGGAGAGGATGGAGTAGGAGAGGATGGAAGGGACGAGCGACCGAGGCGGACACGAAGGATGGCCAGGCGAGGGGAGAGGATGGAGTAGGAGAGGATGGAAGGGACGAGCGACCGAGGCGGACACGAAGGATGGCCAGGCGAGGGGAGAGGATGGAGTAGGAGAGGATGGAAGGGACGAGCGACCGAGGCGGACACGAAGGATGGCCAGGCGAGGGGAGAGGATGGAGTAGGAGAGGATGGAAGGGACGAGCGACCGAGGCGGACACGAAGGATGGCCAGGCGAGGGGAGAGGATGGAGTAGGAGAGGATGGAAGGGACGAGCGACCGAGGCGGACACGAAGGATGGCCAGGCGAGGGGAGAGGATGGAGTAGGAGAGGATGGAAGGGACGAGCGACCGAGGCGGACACGAAGGATGGCCAGGCGAGGGGAGAGGATGGAGTAGGAGAGGATGGAAGGGACGAGCGACCGAGGCGGACACGAAGGATGGCCAGGCGAGGGGAGAGGATGGAGTAGGAGAGGATGGAAGGGACGAGCGACCGAGGCGGACACGAAGGATGGCCAGGCGAGGGGAGAGGATGGAGTAGGAGAGGATGGAAGGGACGAGCGACCGAGGCGGACACGAAGGATGGCCAGGCGAGGGGAGAGGATGGAGTAGGAGAGGATGGAAGGGACGAGCGACCGAGGCGGACACGAAGGATGGCCAGGCGAGGGGAGAGGATGGAGTAGGAGAGGATGGAAGGGACGAGCGACCGAGGCGGACACGAAGGATGGCCAGGCGAGGGGAGAGGATGGAGTAGGAGAGGATGGAAGGGACGAGCGACCGAGGCGGACACGAAGGATGGCCAGGCGAGGGGAGAGGATGGAGTAGGAGAGGATGGAAGGGACGAGCGACCGAGGCGGACACGAAGGATGGCCAGGCGAGGGGAGAGGATGGAGTAGGAGAGGATGGAAGGGACGAGCGACCGAGGCGGACACGAAGGATGGCCAGGCGAGGGGAGAGGATGGAGTAGGAGAGGATGGAAGGGACGAGCGACCGAGGCGGACACGAAGGATGGCCAGGCGAGGGGAGAGGATGGAGTAGGAGAGGATGGAAGGGACGAGCGACCGAGGCGGACACGAAGGATGGCCAGGCGAGGGGAGAGGATGGAGTAGGAGAGGATGGAAGGGACGAGTCGGGGATGGATGAGAAATCCTACTCCTCCGACGTTCTTCTTCTCAACCTTCTGACCCAGGATCAGACGGGCTCCATTGGCAAACGTGTGCTCCTCCGTCTTGGTCGCCTTGGTCTCTTGCAGACACACGATGTCGTAGCGGACTCCTTCGAAGGAATGCTCCAGGGCGGCGATCGAGGCATCGGAGGCGTCTGTTCTGCAGTTGAGTGTGCAGATGCGCAATTCGAGGTCGTGTCGTGGGGTGGTGGTACGGTCGGGGGTCCATGTAGATGTCCTGAGTGGCTCCGTGATTCGATGGCCCTGCCCCCTTTGCACCGACCGACATCGGAGACGGGCAGGGAAGGGGCGCGGAGGACTCGGGCGCGTGGTGGGACTTGTCGTAGCTAGGTGGGAGCTCTGGTTACCCCCCTTGTCCGGGCCGGGGGTTCGGGAGGGCCGCCCGTTGCACATGGGTTTGCCAGGCCTGTGAACTGCGTGAGCTTTTTAGCTCGTTAGCGCAACAATCGTAGCAATAGAAAGTTGTGGACCACCTTTACACCACGATGAGGTGAGCAATATAAAGGGTATCAGCAATATAAAGGGTATATATATCTCGATATCAGAAGGAAATTAGATTACAATTCGAGTTCCGGTGGGTCAGCATACTTTGTTGCATTAAATTCAATGTTTAGAGCACAGTTAATATTTGCCATGCGTTATTGCAACATTTTTTTCATTTCCTCCTTGCATCTTGTCATAGTGAATCCAGCGAATTATTTCGTGAAATTTTCATTGGATTTTATCAAAATATACTTTGGCTTCTACTTCAAGGGTTGACTAGGTCGACGCACACTAGAATGTAGTCGATATCTGTTGAATGCTCTATTAATAAGTTTCTCCTCA
This sequence comes from Pristionchus arcanus, assembly GCA_900490705.1. Lineage (NCBI taxonomy): Eukaryota > Metazoa > Nematoda > Chromadorea > Rhabditida > Neodiplogasteridae > Pristionchus > Pristionchus arcanus. The sequence continues at coordinate 254,541 of LS488742.1, read as the reverse complement.
TCAACACTTCTTCAGGGAGGAATCGCCCGAGGAAGTGCCCATCCATTCTCCCTCAGAGGAAGAATCGAAGGACAAGGTGAGAAACCGTTCTGGTCCTTTCAATTTCCAATGCTCTCTCGCATACCAAGGAGGTGCTAGTGCATGAAAATTGAGAGAGCCAAGCCATTCCTAGAGAAACCCCATAATCCAATAGGGATTCATCTAATAACCCTCCACTTCCACGTGTTATTAGATGCTGACGATGTACCATTCCTTATTTAGTCCCATTTATTTGTATTATCCTCGCCGTCTCTAATTTTCTAATACTATCTCTCTGAGTGACATCGAGAAAATGAGATTATTTCCAGACACTTCAGAAAAAGCGACTTAAGAAGGAAGCTACTTCCATGGCCACTTCCTCTCAGGAGAAACCGGCCAAAATTGTGAAGAAAAGCAGTTCGGATGAGTTTAAGGCAAGTTGTCTATAAATTATCCCAAGCTAAACGTTTTTACTAGATCTTAGTAATCGCTGACTGTTTGATCTGGAAACAGATGTTTCTTACTTGAAAAGTGTTCCAGTATGGTGTCTTTTCTAGACCAGACGACGAGTCTCCAAATCTCCCTCACCTTCCAATGTGGGTGTCATTCCAGAAGAGAGGCCGAAGAAGAAGGTTAGTTGTGTTTTCTGTGAAATATTGACCGCCGAAGTTCAGAGCGCGAAACCGGCATCATCGGATTCTGGAGTCGTAGCTGATAGTAAGAGAAGGCAGAGCAGTATGGATCAAGGTATGACCAATAGTCAATGCCTTCCGAAACAATACCAATGAATTCATCAATTAGAAAGATGACCATAACAGAAAAGCAATGCATGTGTACGACAAATTATGGTAAAATTTCAATGGTGAGCCAATCAATTGCAGAGAGCGTTGTATCTCGCAAGAGTCAGACGACTCTTTCTCCTCCTGAGTCGATTGCAGAGAAGAAAGTGAAAAAGACGAAGAAATCCTCTTCAGCCGCAGTCGTAGTCGAGAATGGAACAGCAAAGCAATCCAATAAGGTCCGATCGGCCTCCCTTCCACATCTAATCGTAACCACAATCACAATCCAAATGCAAGCAATAAGTGTGCGAACTATAATGCAACCAATCCAGGAAGGTGAGAAGTCTACTGATAAGAAGGCAAAGTCGGGACTGGTCGCCGCTAGAGTTGCGCAAGCCTCGAGGACAGGTATACGACGTGGATGTGAAAGAATAACTCCCATTGACGACTAATCACTGTGTTGCATAAATTAACTAGCGCAGATTCAGATTTACTAATGGAATGAACTCCACTATGTGAATCAACATACACAATTTAGAATCGAGTCCTCTCAAGATGCCCGTTATTCACATCCAACCGCCCACTCCCGCGACGAATACGTTGAATGAGAAGAAGAAGATCGAGAGGTGAGTATTCCATGAATAATTTCATTGCGAATTCATCCAACTTCCACTTGGAATACTTCCCATGAAGATTTTTCGCCCATTCTCATTGAGCAATAATTGCATGATGAGGTAAATTGTATTGAATTGAAATTCATGCCCAGATCCGCCTCTCCCCTCACGATCAAGATTCCGTCTCCGTCTGGCTCCTCACTTGCCTCTCCCCTCTCGAATGCACCCACTTCCGGCATCTCATCGCCCTCTACCGAGACACTTCAGGTAATAGTTTTATTTTAATTGCATGAAAGAATTGAGGGATACGCATTGCACCTCCATATTTTTAGGTCGAGGAGAAGAGGAGGATGGAGGAGGAGAAACCGAAGAGACGCGTTTGGAAACAAGAGAAATATTCGGCCAATGAGGCATCCGAGAGTAGACGGAGTACTGAGGTATGGAAGGAATAGCTATGAAATTGGATTCACAGTCAACAGTTTACTTATTTGACCTGGCATCATTCACTGTACTGTCATTTCTTGAGATATTAGCTAGTAGAGGGGCAATCATATTGATACAGACCCTCCGGAGTCAATGCACTTGGAGCAAAGGTTTCGGAGTTCAAACTTAAACTGTCATGCAAGGCTGGCTGTGCCACACCGCTTGCCTGCGCTGTGTGTGCACTGGATGGGTCACACTAAATCAATATTAAACATGATGCGATGAGGAAGAAAATACAAGAAAATCATCTTTGTCTTCAGGTAATTGCGGTGCCAAAGAACCAACTGCCACCTTCTGTTGAGACAGAGCGAGCCGCCGCTGTGAGTATTTCTCGAAGTTTCTAGATACTTAGCCACCTGGTATCCCCTACATGAACATCTTAGCAGAAGTAACAGTGAGGTATAGGGGAAATAGTTTCTCGGAAGCATTAATGTAACTATAAAATATAGTCTTTAGATAATCGTGAAACATGCCCCCACATTTCACGTTACGATGTCGTGTAGATCCCAACCCTCTCCAATTATTGGATGAGTCCCGCGTGACTGACCCCTGTCTTCTCTCAGGTGAAGAAGCGGGCACTCGCGAGTCCTCTCGCTGAACGAATCGCACGAATTGAGAATATGGCTAAGGAGAGAGAAAAGGAACAACAGGAGAAGAGGGGAAAGCTCAAGGTAAGCATTACTGGCTCCTCTGACATCTGTTTTTTTTATTAAATCATTTCAATTTTTATCATATCAGGTAATAGGTGGTCAGCTGCCTATAAAGAATCTCAGACCATCCTCTCCTCAGCATTATTGCCTGATGTTTATAATGCTTTTTTTAAATTTCTAGTGTGAAAAGTACAATTTGCGACTTTTAGTAATTATCAATTATTATATATGCGTCATTTCAGATCGATCGCGAGAATTCGTCATCGTCCTCGATGAAGAAAGAATCCTCTCCCGCTCCTCCATCGAAGATCTCCATCGTCACTGAGAAGGCCGCAACGACGACGAAGACAACGACCGTCACTACTAAGAACAAGATGGAAGAGAAGGTAAGGATGTAATGAAGTTGCGGCTACCAATTCTTATAATCTCGAAATATTCTATTGTTGTCATATATTATATGTCTGTGTGAGGGATAGATTATAGAATCATAATAAAATTATGTTTTTCAGGAAGCCGGATCGACCGTCACAACTAGCAAGAACAAGATTGAGGTCCGAGACAAGACCGAGAAGGAGACACAGGCGGTCAAGGTTCATCAGGTACGCTTGTTTATCTCGAAACCTTGTTGATCTTTCTATGTCAGACCGAGGTGAAGGAGGAAAAGTCACAGTGTGAGGAGACACCGAAGAAGAGTGTGAAGAAGACGGTTGTTAAGAAGACGACGACATCAACGACGACTGAGAAGGAGAAGAAGATCAAGGGAAGGAGCGAGAGTATTGGTGAGAATCTTTGTTTTTGATTGTTATCTACTCTTCTACAGAAATTAGCTGTTTTATTAAACACAATTTATTGATCAACACCAAGCCTTGTCTCACAATTACACCTTTACCTCTTTTTCCTCACCATATTATCGATTTTTTGTAGAATCGTCCATGTCCACCCTCGCCAAGAGTGACAAGAACGAGGTCGAGTTGTCCACAAAGCACGTGGTAAGCTTCTTTTTATCACTTACTAGTTCCATCTACGCTCTATGCTAGGCCAAACCGAAATCGGATTGTCTAGTCCCGTCTTTCTACATCATATTTTGCATACCCTCTGGCAATGCCCCTATGAATAGCCGGGCGTGAAGGGTCAACTGTTAGGGCCATCCCAAGGTCATTCCATTACAGACTAACGGTCACACTGTCTCTGATGGAGAAGTGAAATTAGGAACTGAGACGAAGAGGAAAGTGCGGTTGGAGAAGACTGAAGATGGCAAAGGACGAATGGAAGCATCAGAGAAGGATGTTGCCTCGGTTCAAGTCAGGGTAAGCAATACGTCTCTCTCCAATTATTTCTTACCATTCAATAACATAGAGTAACTATGAAGATAGAGTGGGAAGAAGCAATTATCAAAGTAGTGAATGAGATTTGGGATACTATAGTAATGCAAAGCAACTATAGTGTTTGCTTGCTAATGTATTCTATTGTACCATTAGCTGAGTGCATTACTATACTTTTTCTTAGACAGTCTCTGAAGATGGTTTAGCATAGTGCTAGTAATCGAAGTTGTAGTCACTCAATTAGTTATGGCCGATTAGTTATGACTCTATTACGATACGCTTTCTGCGCAAACGTTTTTGCATGGGCGCTTGTTAATTGTCTCTTATTCAAGGACAAAGAGACGAAAGAGAAAGTGAAGAAGACCACAGTGACGACGATTGTGACTGGTGATGAGAGAAGTACGAGCAGTGAATCGACGCCTGTGAAGAAGAAGACCAAGGTTGGATACTGAAAATCGACTTTCACAGTTGACAAAACATTTCCAAATAAACATTAAACACTGGAAGATTTAACTATCATGCAGATACAATTTTACTCTCTGCATTGAATTACGGAAACGAAGTGGTACTATATTGTCAGAGTAGTCATCCAGGAACTGAGAGAGTACTGTAATATTTCAGCCGAAAGCCCCGAAGGAGCCCTCGCCGCCTCTCGTTGAATACCCAGCCGGAATAGCTGATGACATCATGCGATTCAAGGAGGCTAAAGCAAGAGCGAAGAAGAAGGAAGAGGAGCAGCAGGTTTGTAGAATCGCCAAGATCAAAGATCAATTTTCATTCATAGCATCGTCACGTCCGATTTGCTGATGAACCCGCTCCTGAACCTCTGCCCGAAATGAAGGTAAGATACTTGGCCTTGTCCCAAGAGCCGTGCAACCGAACCTCAAATGAAAGTAATGCGTGGAAGTCTTGCTCTCCAATGCCGTCTCAATTATCTCCTTTTACTTTGTAGATTATGTGAAACTCAAACCATTCTAAGAATGTTTTCCCTATCCCAATGGTTTAAATTCAGATGAGCCGATCAACTCGAGTTGAGCACAGCTCAGAAGAGGAAAGAAGAGATGGAGGAATTGGAAAGACCCGCAGAAAGTGGGTATCGAAGTTGTTCAAGTGTTCAAGCAGCACAAGAGGATTTGAAATGCGTTTCTTCAAGTGGAAGGAATGTGTGACCAATTGAGGGCTCACTCGAGAGAGGGAGAAAGAGAGTCATGATCAAGTGAACACTTCAGATCTTCGTTCTTCGAGATAACTGAGGAGGAAAAGGGCCAACTCGAGACTGTCAAGGAAGATTTCTCTTTTGCTAATCTACGACAGCGACTGGAAAAGCAGCTGTCGAAGAAGGGATCTGATGATTCTGATGAGGAAGCGGTGAATTGGTTTTTAAATGACTGATTTTTGACACTTTCTTACGTAGTGCCAAAGATACATGAAAATTAGTGACATTTGATAATATAAATGAATTGCAGCCCGTGGAGCCAAAGAAGGAAGTGATCGTCTGTCCTTCAACGAATTCTCTTCTCAAGAAGTGGAAGAATATCGAACAATCAAATTGTTGATCCAATCCCAACAATGAAACTGTCGCCCCCTCTGCTACGTGTATAATTAATCTCCCCCGATGATACGTTGTCTTATCTTCCTTGCTTCCCTTTCTTTTCTTCACCATGAATTTGCATAATAATTCCACTTTTCTTCCCGATTTTCTGTACAGTGTCGTTGTGAATTGTATCGCTCGTGTCGGAATAATAATTGAAGCGAGAGATTGGCTCAGGCATAGATTGCAATCACTCATACCGGTATAAGGCCAAGGATGAGGGGAAGAAGAAGATGAATGAATGGCAAGAAGGAGGAAATTGCTGAAAGTTTGAGTGGCTCTGTCTAATCGCTTGGAATACAATGGGCAGTCAAAATAAGGAAGGAAGAGAAGGAATACTTTCACTTTTTTACTTTAACCTTGAGCGAAAAGAGATCATGCAGAGGTTTTAGGCGTTCTTTTCACTATTCTCCGTTCGTTCTCGACCCTGAGGCAAGGCCATTGGACAGACAGAAAGGGTTAGGAGAACTAAGGGAGAAAGGAAGACTGAGAGTCAGCTCAAAAAGTGTGAGAGAAGCGCAGCAGTGAAGAAAGAACATGGGAATATCCAGTTTGGAGGGAAGGGAGGGGAGGAGGGTCGTCTTGCCTATAAAGCCCTTGATGCAGGGGCAGTTCTGCACATCATTCCTTTTCATTCCTTCTCTTGTGTACTCTTCGGTTTGCCTCTTATCTTATCTCCTGTCATTCAGGATGGATCTGGAATCCCGGATCAAGGCCTATCGGTTCGTAGCCTACTCGGCAGTAGCTTTCTCTGTAAGTTCACTGACTTTTTCTGAAAATTATCGATTGAAACCGTAATCTTTGCAAATGAAGAAATGATTACTGTAGTCAATTTCATCATATTCAGGTAGTCGCAGTTATCTCCGTCTGCGTGACTCTCCCTCTCGTCTACAATTATGTCCATCATGTGAAGAAGACCATGGGCAATGAAATCACCTTCTGCAAGGTACGGTAGTCTTACTCTAACTAGTTGGGGTTACTGTTACTCAAACGGATAGTCCTTCTGTAGCCTATTGAGGATACTGTAATTTCCACATCAATTCAAAGTTATTTTTAATTGCGATTTACTGTAACTTATTGTAGCAACCATTCGTTACATGCGATAGTAGATACTGTATCCAACTGTAGTTGTGATGACAGTAATGGATAGCTCTAGAAGATTTATTACGCAACACTTCACACCACTTTCTCTTTCTCCCATTATCACTTAGTGACACTAAAACACTCGTGAACAACCATCAGTCCTTGTTCCTGGTTCACCATACCAGTCTACTCCTCTCAATAGTGCGAGAAATACATGACCAGAACAGGATGGGACATTAGATTGCATGAAAGAAGCAGTGTGAAAGGGAGGGAAAGAGAGGGAGAACAAAAAACTGGCTCTATTCACCGGTCGAATGGCTCATTCCTCATCTCTCTCTATTACAGGGATCGGCCAAGGATATCTGGTCGGAGGTTCATCATCTCAAATCTCTCCCGAACACCAACAGAACCGCCCGTCAAGCGGGATACGATCTCGGAGTGAGAGGAGGACAGAACGCCCAGGCAGTTGGTTCCTGTGAGGCATGTTGCCTGCCCGGACCCCCCGGTCCCTCGGGTACCCCCGGTAAGCCCGGTCGCCCCGGAAAGCCCGGAGCTCCCGGTCTTCCCGGAAACCCCGGACGTCCTCCTCAGCAGCCTTGCGAGCCCATCACTCCTCCTCCCTGCAAGCCCTGCCCTCAGGGACCCCCCGGCCCTCCCGGACAGCCCGGAGCACCCGGAGATGCTGGAGCCCCTGGTCAGCCTGGAGCACCCGGACAAGATGCCGCCCCTGGAGAGCCCGGACCCAAGGGACCCCCTGGCCCACCTGGAAACCCCGGAGCACCCGGAGCCCCTGGAGAGCCTGGAGTGCCTGCCCAGAGCGAACCCCTCATCCCCGGAGAGCCTGGACCTCAAGGAGCACCCGGACCCCAGGGACCTCCCGGCCAGCCTGGACAGCCCGGTCTCGACGGACAGCCTGGATCTCCCGGACCCAAGGGACCCCCCGGCCCCGATGGACAGCCCGGATCCGATGGAAACCCCGGAGCACCCGGACCCGCTGGACCTCCCGGTGGACCCGGAGAGAGAGGAATCTGCCCCAAGTACTGCGCTATCGATGGAGGAGTCTTCTTCGAGGACGGAACCCGCCGTTAAGCTGCGATGGCATCCTATTTATAGAGAACGATTCGAGTTTGAAAGACGAAAGATCAACAGTAATGATAAATCTGATTGCACTCGAGTTGTTTATCGTGAATTGAGCGGCCACATACCATTTATTTGCCCACAGGGTTCAACTTAAAATGAAAAAAATCAAAATTAAAGAAATACTTATGGGATGGGAGATGAAATATTAGTAGCTACGAAGAATATGAATGTGGAAGAAAAGTGATCACGATCAAGAAAATGGACAGTACGTCTCGTGAGTATCAAAAACTAAAAGATCAAGAGTATCAACGACCAAAAGATCAGTAGTGTAAATTCAATATCTAGATATTGTCCGTGAATCAATTAACTATATTCCATTTGAATATTACTTGACGCAATGGTTAAATAGCTATTGATTGAATAACGTATTCAAACTGGAAGAAATAGGGTTTGGAAGTTGAACCAAATATAAGCTATAGGTAATGAAAAGTGATCTAGTTACAAAGGGTTTTGAGTTAATTTATGATATGAGTTTACGCAGTGAAAGACTAAAAATCAACAGTATGACAAATTCGATTGCACTCGTTTTGTTGTCGAGTGAAGATCGAGCGATCAGATATCAGTAGCAGAATATGAATTGGGGGCAAAGGAAATGGTCACAAGGAGATCGGCGTTTGGTCTAGCGAATGGATTGAGCGTCATGATCTCGACTATTTTTCTTGTCGTCTCTTAGTCTTCCTTTATCTCTTCTCACTTGATACTATCATAATGGTCGCCCACTGCTCTTCCTCTATCACATTCGCTGAGTGAATGATCGAGATCTTAGCGGTATAAAAGGTCGACGGGGGATTGGATATGAACACCGGCGTGCGATAGCCGCACCCTTTACACTTTTTCTGCATTGAACCCTGATAATCACTTAGAATTCCTGCCTAGTATCAGAGCAAACACTTCTCCTTACCCCGACCTTTGATCTTCTTCAACTCTTGTTCTGTATTGAACGATTACGGCTCCTGAAGGTTTATAACACTTCGCTGTTGTAAGTTTAGTTTTTTAGTACTAGATCCTTTTATCCCACGTACATTTACTTATATGCATATATTCACCTTGAACATTCCCTTTAATTTTTCCGCTTCGACCCTTGATGATTACCGAAACCATTAATTTAATTCATCGACTTTCTCTTTGACTTTGATTTTTCGGGCAGTGCCACACCCTACTCTCAAATAAAAATAATACCATCTTAGTCTTTTTTCGTGTCTGTCGCGTGGTCCCACCCATATTCTCAGGTCTTCAATATTAATTCTAAATTCATCAATAATATTTTCAGATCTTAACAATGTTCAAAGTGCTCGTTCTTCTCTGCGCCCTTCTCGCTCTCTCGGCTGCTCAGTGGGGCGGATACGGAGGCTACGGAGGATATGGAGGATACGGAATGAGAAGACGTATGATGTATGGAGGCTACCCTGGCATGGGCTACGGCATGGGAATGTACCCTGGCATGGGAATGGGAATGGGAGGAGGACTGCTGGGACTGATGATGGGATGAAGCTGCTCCATGTATTACGAATTGCGCTCCAATGTCATTGATATAATATGCATCGATAAAATACTCATTCCGCAAGATGTACTTTGATGTACGATTCGCAGCATATGAAAAAGAATATCTGGTTTTCGTCAATGTTCAGTATTTCACAATATCGCTCAATATCAATTGGAACGGTGATGGATGAATTTCCGGTCTCTCTGAGCATCGTTCGCAGACTAGTTTGAGATTGAATATTGTTGATCACATCGTTACTTTGCCTTGAATTTTTCTTCAACCTTCACCGTCGCGATATCTCGATCCCCTCATTGTTCCCATTCAGGGTGTGTGCAAACAACTCAGAACACGATTGATTTGATTTTTAATTTTGATTTATCAGTTTGATTATCGTATTTTGATCTCAATTTTGACATTGAGGAGTAGTGGTAATAAGTGGATGGGGGTGACAGCCCGTGGTTCGATGGGACAAAGTACTATATAGGAAGGGGGGAGAACTGTCCGTGGGCGAAGAAATGGAGCAAATCGATGGGATAGACAGTAGGCATAGTAGCAATATGAGGCGATCACAGGCAAAAGGGAAGAGGGCTCGTTGAATGACCATTACAATAGGACAAGGCAAAATCACATACACACAATCTGATTGATAATTTGATTAATCTTAATCTGATTTGATCTATAATAATCTGGAATGTTAAACCTTGCTCTATGGACGGCTATGATAAACACTATCAAATAAATAGAACAGGGTAGGGAAGGGGATGGAAACGGTGTGCACCTAATACAGAGATTTCCGTTGAGAGAGGGTGAGGAATCGAGAGATTTCAGAATGGAAATTGCAGGTAGAAGCATCAACTGTTCGTATGATGCATTACAGAAGGGAAAAGGCGGTAGACAGGCAAGGTAGAAAAAAAGGTTCCCTTAGAGAAGTGAAACATGTTGAGAAGTGATAATTATTAGAGCGTCAATTAACCGGAATGGGCTTGGAAATGATAAGTATGAGAGTAAGGACGAAGGCATATGGGGAATGAATGCACACACAGGAAAGGGTATGACCAATAATAAAACTGCTTAAGGCAAAGCAAAAATATAAGTGAAAAGACATTTGATACATACGAAAAGATGTGTCCGTGTTTGATATACGATATAGGAGGTGATAGAATATATTTTTGATTGAGCACAGCTAAGGTACCCGCGAGGTGTCAACTAGAGACACTCTCACAAAGACATCTTCCTCTGGGAAGCGAGAGCGGCTACTTTCCGTTGGAGTTCCAACAGTTCCGCGTCTCCCATGGACTCGAGTTCCCTATCGAGGGATTGATCGCGAACGGATCTCAGCCAACCCTCAATGGAGGAAGAACGAACGGCGGCCTCGAGCACTCTGCAATGGCAAAATTTAGAACCATCTTTCTATCACATATTTTCGAAAATAGTTATCATGAAAAACACGGAAAATGCAATAAAGAACTCACTCGAACTGCTCAGCAGGAGTCTCGACGGCCTTGATCTCCTGAAGACGTGCGTTCACCCACGACATGGCGTTCTGCCAGGTAGCTTCACGCTCGGCAACGGCGAGGTATCTGCAAGAATATGATGTTTCACTATTCTTAAATCGTACCCTGACGTATTAAGATTACTGTTTTGTTTCTCTGACTATGGGTTTTTTGTCGTGATTCCTAACCACTACCCTCGAACCTTCGAATCAATCATGGCATATCATGATTACGGTATTGTTTCACAGAAGTGATCTCTGACTATGAGCGTTATCGCTCGTCACTGAACCCTTCCCGAGAGAGTGGCAAACATCGCGTGAATTTGTGCGCATTCAGTGCGCATCGTATCGCAACATCGGCCGATGATGGCAGATAAGAGTGGCCCGATGAATGATCGGCCTATCGTCCCACTCACTACTTATCGACTCTCACCATCTATGATCTACCAGATGGAAAAGTGAGATAACAATCAATATACATAGCAATCAATAACTACCGAATGTCGTTTTCTCTCATAAGGTAAAGGGTACAATTATCCCTATAATATTGACACTTGCGTCCTGTAAGGAATCACTTCTAGGACCTAGCCTGTGTTCTTCACAGTAGTGTTGTATAAAATTATACTCACTTCTTGGCGATCTGGACCTTGGCCATTTCCACTCGGATGATATCGTAGAAGAGATTGCGCGAGTTGCGGAGGTCAACCACATGCTGAAGAAAAGATCGATAAGTACAGTATCCACTGAGATCCACTCAGGACCAGCTACCGTATCCCCTACCGATTACCGTACCTGAACAGCTCCTACGCCCTTCATTCTCTGGTGTCTATCGTGAAGATCGGCGAACTCGACGACCACCTTATTGTACGGGTTCTTGATTTCCTCGCTTCTCTTCGCGATATGTGACTGCAGTTCGAGTGCGCGGGGCGACTTGATTCCGTTCTTCTTCTTCTCCTCCTCGAGGTCCTTGTCCAGACCGAAGAGGATCGTGTCGTTTCTCTTGTATAGACTGAGAAGGGCAGGACCGCGGAACTTGATGCCAACCATGGCAGAAGCCTCGAGGATACCTGAACAATAATTTTTATCGTGTTATTCTGGAAACTGTGCCACATTTTATTTGAAAAAAGATAATAGACGAACCTCCTCGGGAGTTGGTATCAGCGATCATGGTAATGAATCCGGGGTTGATCTTGGAGTCGAGCACGGCCCACGCACCTCCTCGGAGCTCACCGTGGACGGGAATGTAGATCAGCACCTGAATATTACGTTTTCGAATTGAGTTGTAGCTTGTAATGAACAGTTATTTACATTGCCATTAGTTGATCGAAAGATAGGTACAATTAGATGAAAGTTACTTACGGGCTGCTTATACTGTCTGAGTGCGTCGACGATCTGTGCTCCGAACTTGAGGACCATGTCGAACATGTCCTTCTGTCCACCAGAGAATCCTCTGAGAGAGGCGATGAAGAGAAGGGGAAGTCCCTCACGATTGAAGTCTCCAATGACCTCGGCGGTCTTGAAGGCCGAGTCGGGATACCACACCTGAGATGAGAATTGTTATCGATTATTTATATTTATTAGTTGATAGATACGATACCTGTCCGGCCTGATGGACATCGATGGCCTGGGAGTGGGGAGTGGCGGGATCAGCGGGGAGGACAGAGCACACATTGCGGAGTTCCGATGAGACCACTCCGATGGGGATTCCACAGAGACGAGCGCGACCGGCTGAAAATACGTGATTATTTATTGCTTTCGAAAATTGAAAGTTAGCCATATCAGGGGTTTCGGATATCTTCTAAAGTAATAATTGAAAATCGTTAAGGTAAAGTTACTATTCCTCCCGTCAATCAAGGAACGTCCTGCGGTAGTAAAATATAATAATTGTAAAATCTCACCAACGATGGTCTTGGCCCAATCATTCATGATCTCATTGAACGAGTTTTTGTCGCAGATTCCATCGTGATTGAGCGATCCTCTCGAGTCGATGAGCTCCCTAACGTCGTACGGCTTATTCGGCTGCACAGTGTACGTGACGGGGCGAGGCTCGCAGTCGTCTCCGAACGGCTCGAGGTAAGGGAACTCGGGCTTCTGAAATGGATCGTTGAATACGCACACACCTCCCCTCAATACTTAGAAGAACAACGGTGGTTGTAATTGAGTATCAACAAAAGCCGATGACTCACCAGATCCGGCAGATAGCTCATCCACATGACAAGTACGGCAATTCCCTCGGCGTCATTGTCACAAATGGAATGGGTGACTCCGTTGCTGTACATGATCTCAGTGCCTCCCAACTGGTTGTTGGAGGTGTAGACTTCCTTGCCGAGCACGGCATTCAGTGCTTGCACTCCAGTGAGAATGATGTGCGATGACTTGGCCTGAAGTTGGACAGCAATTAGGATAACTATCACACTGCACGAACACGTATACGGATCACGGTAGAGAACAACTCACACCCTACTCTACTACTTTTTTTTATTTCAAATAAAAGAGTAGGGTGTGAGTTGTATTTAAGTCACATCAGATAGGATACGGTAGTGGGTATATTGAAGAAGGAGAATGGTTTCGTACCTGCACAATTCTGTGTGCAAGTCGCGCGGTGTAGGCGCCGATTCCGACTGATCGTCCAGTGACGAAGCAGTAGGTAGGCACTTCATCGTATGCGGCAGAAGTCTCACCAGCGATTAGACCGGATCCTTGCAGATTCTCAACTCCGATCTTCTCGTCCTGTAATGTGAACATCAATTATTTATGGGAAAATTAAAGTTTTGTTTTGTAAACTTTTTTCTATAAAATATTCTATAAAAGTATTTGGATACTAACACATTGAATAATGAACAAAATTCAGTATAGCTACTACATGTATCATACCTTAGCCGTTCTCATGAATATAAAAAATAACGGTACCTCTCTGCCGATGATGGCTTTGAGCTTGTACGTTCCATTGGGAAGTCTCTCGGCGTCGACCTGATCGGCAACTTTCTCGTAATCAGAAGGCTCCAGGTAGATGTAGTCGAATCCGTCCTGAGGGGCGGACGGGTTCTTGAACTTGACGTTGAAGAGAGAAGCGATGTCTTGGGCGAGTCCGATTCGAGCGCCAGCATTGCAGGAAACATTGGCACGAGGAAGCTGCAAGGGTATCGGTTATGGAGTAATCTACACATTTGACAATATTTATTCAAGTCTCAGGTGGTGTGCCTGTTGACTGATGCTTTCTGTATCAGGTTTTCTTCTCTACTCCTCTATCCTACCTACACAAGTATGATCAATAGTAGGATCTGAAGTATACCGCCTACTATTGATCATTATGGTTAAAGTATACTTCAAGCTAAACACAATACCTTATTCTTTCTCGAGTATTCCGATGCAAGTGAGTACAAGGCGTCCTCAGCCACACCGAATGCTCCATTGCCGAAGGTGATGTCGTTGGCGATCGTGATGACCGTGTAGCCTTGCGGCTTCTCGGGCGTGTACAAAGTGAGCTTCCAGGCCACCTGAAAGTGGGCTTTTTTATTCCTTGACGAGAATCGATAGATCAAGAGGCTTTTTAGTGAATAGATCCTATCATGAGGCCTAGTTGATTAGATAGATCCTATCACTCACCACTCCGGTCTCGTTGTTGCAGTTGTCCGCTCTCTTCTTCAATTCGACCTTATCCTCGACGATATGCAGACTGTCCTTGACGTACACCAACTCTGCTTCATCATAGAATCTCTTGTAATCCGATCGATGGAAAGCAGCCTTCTGATCGTCTTGGAGACGATTGAATTGTGCCTTGAACAGATCCTCATTCTGCTCCTTCATCTTCTTCCATGTCTCGAGACATGCACGTCCGAAGAGCATCGGATAATCGTAGACGTAGGTCGTCTTGATGCCTCTCGTCACTGATCTCTTCTTCTCGATCTTCTTAATGGGATGATGCGCGTCGAGAGTCTTCTCATAGAGTTGATGAGAGAAGGCGACAGGAGTAATCTCCTTCTGGTATTCATCGTAAATTCCGAATTCGGGAGTGACTCCAGTCTTGTCCTGATACTTGATGCGTCTCTTCATCGCGGTTTCCGTTGAGGACGAAGCAGTCTTGTCGATCTTCGAGTAGACGATCTCGACCTGAAAGTAAATATTGGATTGATTGATTTTGCGTCACTCATTCCAGACCAAGAACTAGTGCTCACCTCGGTCACGTGATGCTTGAAGAGGATGGGTCTCATGCTCTCAATGGCCGATTTGAGCATATCATCGAGATCTTGCTGGAAATCCCTCGTGAAAGTGTTGGGCATCTTGGGGAATGTGATGGAGAGAAGGAGATGGTTTCCAACGAATACAGCCTGTAAGAAAAGCACTTGACTTATTGCATTGAGACCATGCAATTTCTATCATTATCATGCTTGGATAACAACTAGTTACTATCAAACACAGGTTATGGGAGAGTGGGTATGTCATGCTGCTGGCACACCGTCTATAATGACACTCCGGAACACACGTTCGGATATACCTGAGGCATGTCCCTTTCTGCATCCGTACAGAAAATACTTGCTCGGCGCTAAATCCATTTTATTATGTTTCGTATTATTACTATGCTACGAATCTATGACTCTCTACACTATACTTTTCATTATATTTGTTGATCTTTCTGTCCAAACTTACACCCTTGTTCTGCTCCATCTTCTGACTCATCGTGACGTTGATGGCACCGCAGGCTCGATCCATCTGGCTGAGGATCGCTTGCTCCGTCTCGTCCATGGGGAAGTCCGTCTCGGGTCGAATTGGCACCTTAATTGTCTCTTGTTCGACATTATTATTGTTCATGTAGTTTACATCATTATCATGATTGTATAACAACTAGAAACTGCCAAGCACACTGCCAAACGTTAATGGAAATTGGGTATGTCATGAGGCTTCTGTTGCTTACCTCGACGATCTCTCTAACGTAGATGCGCGAGTATTTCTTCTCGCTGATGTCATCGGCCTGATAGACGTGAAGAGAAGATAGCTTGTCTGACATGAGACGAGCATCGGCAGGCAGACGCCACAGCTCCAGCTTCTCGGCTCCGAGAAGATCCACCTTAAATTATGGTTAATTAGCAAAAATATAGATAATTTCGGTAACACTGAGATATAGTAGTCATCTAAAAATTCAGCAAAAACGATAGGTCTTGGCCGGGTTCGAACCGACGACCTTCTGCGTGTAAAGCAGACATGATAACCACTACACCACAAGACCACGCGCGCTATGTTAGTACTAGTCGGCTTTCTCTCGCGCGTTCTCTCTGCTTCTCTAAAGAGACGGCTGAAGAAACAAACACGGGAACGAGGTGGATTCTGTTTGTTCTTGAAAATTCCCTCATAATCAGTCAATACCATCCAACATGAACGAACGTGGTGGATTCTTTTGTGACAATTGTATAATACGACTTTCCCATCTCTACCAACCTGCATGAGAGGCTTGTTCTTGTTGCAGACAAGCACGTGAGTGACGACGTCAACGGAGCTCAAATCAGTAGAGATCAAAGATCGAATCTTCTCGGCGGCCTTGTCAGCCTCATTGACTAGCTGCTCGTCTCTCTTAGAGTTGACGGGAAGCTCCTCCAGTTGGGCCTCACGATGGATGGAGGTGGCCGAGGGACGAATCTGTGGATGGAATGGATGAATCAGAACCAAAATTTATAAGAGGTCGCTATAAGCGCAGGTCAATAAAGTAAGAAAATGTTAAGAGGGAGCATTAGGAATAGAGAGATGCTCACCGATTCCGCCTCTGCTCTTCTCTCTTCCTCCTGGAAGTCGATGACATCAACGAGGAAAGTGACACGGAGCGTCGATCGTTTACCGTTCGACTTCACTCCCATCGCCTTGAACTTCGTCACTAGACCGGAGACCTGCAAGTTAGATTTTGTAAGTTAGTCATCTTAAGATTCTGAGAAATCACCAGTTTTCATATTCGAATAGATGGTACAGGGTGATATTGAATGAGATATATGATTACGTACGATGTCTCTATGGGTGACAGCCTCGTGGAAGTTCTCGTAGTTGACGGAGAACTTGACGATGGAGAGATACTGGTTGTTCTCGCTGCTCATGTAGTGCATGAGGTTCGAGTTGTCCAGGCAGAAATCGTAGACGATCGCGTCGTTCGAGGCCAGCTTCGATCTGAACAAAGATGATTATCAATTTTATTCCATTCCGTCATCATAAGGAAGAAAGACGAGTTGAAGGAGTAGAACATGAAAAGCAGGAGAAGGAGATGGAAAGAAGATTGCAGTGCGTACCTCTGGACCTCCTCGATGGCGAAGTGTTGTCCAATGTAGGCTCTGATGGCTGCATCGGCGAGATTCGGGTCGAAGAAGAACTCGTGGATGACCTGGGATAGACGATGTTATCTTCGATAACTTCCATCTTCTCTCTAACCACAACTCACAATCGCTTGATGTATAACTTTTACACTTTTTCCTCAATCCTTATACCGCACCTTGTGACTCCACGGGGAGCAATCGAAGATCTTCTGGGGCGGTTTGTTGGTGTTCCTGAGCTTCTCCGTGAACTTCTCCTTCAGTTTAGTGATTGCATCGGAAACTGTGAGCACTTGCACGTAGTTGCGCTGCACGAGAGACACACCGTCCACGTCCCACAGCACCTGAGGAGTATTATATAAGTAAATTCAGTAAGTAATATTATCTAACGTCTCTATGTAATAATACATATAAAGTCTGCAAGTAATAATAAGTAAATTCAGTATACGCTTGATGTGGGAATGTACGAGAAAAGGAAGACTGATCAGGGATACGCTCACCTTGTTGGCGAACTTTCTGTATTTGACAGTGCTGTTGAGCAGCATGAGGTCACGGCAGCGCTTGGAGACCTGGTCTGTTTTGAACAGATTTCCTGCAAGGATCAATATGACCAGATGGATTTCAGGATGACAACTAACCGATCTCTCTGAGCTTCTCCTCGAGAGGCGCAACAAGATGCATTCCTTCCTTCTCTACAGCACTCAGCAGGGAGATCATGAACTTGTTCTTCGCCTTGAGTTGAGTGTGCGAGTAGATCATTGCGACGACCTTATCCTTGTCGGCACCGAACTGAAGTTGATAATTGATTAGGACTAACGCATTATACATAGGTGAATCGTGGATAACTATGATGCTAAGAATGTTGTTTTAATGTAAATTATATAAATATGATTGCTCACCACAGCATTGAGTTCAGCGACGGCATCGGTGTACTGGTCAGTCTCGAAGAATTTCTCGCAGTTGAGATACACATCGAGCAACTTGTTCACGATATCCACCATGTGAGTGATGGAGCCACCCATGAACCTGAGAAGGATATGGTATGTTATAGTGATGAGATCAATACAATGCAATACAATACAAGACAAGACAATGTATAGTGTTGTATAAATATGAGGAAGGGTACGGTTGCCTCAAAGTGACACTTACTTTGTGCACACTTCATACACTCCAGCGCAGATGGCCTGATTGTCCTGGTATGACTTGGGCAGGAGACCCTCAGCGTGCTGATCGAGAATGTCCGAGATGCGCTTGAACTTGGCCATGGTCTTCGTTTCGGCCTCTCTCTTGAGGGCATCGGCAATCTTCTTGTGCTCGCCGGGACGATTGAGCATCTGCTCGAGGGCCTTCTGCAACGTTTTGACGATTATAAGGGTTACTGTAGTCGATAGATCGTGTTACAATCACAATTATTAATCCACCAGGAGTTGGTAACTTATTAATGGCTAGAGGTATCAGTTGGGAATAGTTATGGTAGGGTTCAATCATACCCATTTTGTGTAAATGAACCCAACTAAAACTACTGCTGTGAAAATTACAAACCTTGAGCATGTCATGGGGCAGATCTTGGCATCTCAGCATGGTGAACAGATCGCTGACGAGTTCGTTCGTCTTGTTTTCCATGCCAGGAGGAACAGAGCCATTGAGCAGGTTGATGCATCGCTGAAATCATTGTCAATTGTCAACTGTCAATTGTCATTGTCACTCACATCAAAGGCAGCCTGGAACTTCTTGATGTTGCTCTGGTTGTTGGTGCCCTCCTTCTGCTCGGCCCACTCGGCGAAGACATCAGTGAACGGCTTCGGTCGGTAGTCTTCGGAGCTCTGTAACAATTGCCGTTTGATAACCATCAATACTGCACTTGTGATATGCATGTATGTGTGCCATGTCTTGTAGATACATATACCCATTCACAAGGAGAGGGATTTCATAACTCTGTCATTCTTTACCTTCTGCTCGATGATCTTGGCGATGACTGATCCGGGATAGAGCAGATCTCCCTCCTTAGCGATGTGCTCCAGACGACCGGGAACCTGCAAGAGAGATCGAGTTGAATCTCTGTCCACTTCATTGTCTATGATTTACCTTCTTGACATCGACATCGAAGACGAGTTTCATCGATTCGACCGTTGCGTAGACCTGTCCGACCTTGACGTTCTCCTTATCCTTCGTCTTGTAGGAGAGAAGTTTACCGGTGTAGGGAGACCTATTAAGGTGTTAAGTAAATAAAGTATTAAGTACTAAGTATTAAGGCACTCACTTGAGGATAGTCGGGTCGTTGTCCTTCTCGAAGGTGACGATGGATCTTCCGATGGATACTTTGTACTTGTCTGAAGTCTCTTCGAGATGGCACATGTGCGATTTCTCCTTGTGAGTAACGAGAAGAGAATTGTCTCCGAGCAGACGAATCTCTACTGTCGTCGTCGATCCGTTGAGATTGATGATGAAGGACAGAGGACCGGAACGAGTGGCTTGCACCTGAAATATATTACTGTAAGTACTCCGACTGATAATATACGATGATTATGTTAGGATATATCTAGAACATGGTAACAGTGGGAGGCTTTATAAAAACGACAATCAATAATACCGTACCTTGTAGATCTTCATGTCCTTGATGAGATCAAAGACGTGTGTCTCAGTCAGATCCGTCGTCGGCAGCACTTGTCCTCTCTCGATCGAATTGCGGAAATTGTTAAAGGCCGCCTGCGCGCGGCTGTGTCCGATCACAGCGGATGATATGGCGATCAATTCGTGATCCGCGATAGGAATGCTCTGGAATACGGTAGGATTGATTTATGGTGGATTACTGTAGTATTGATTGCTGTTGTATTACGGCAGTATTTATTTCTGTAGGGTTACACTAGTCGTAGATTCTCACCTGAGGCACTTTGTCTGCGATTCTCCTGTCCAGCCACTGGGTGTTGAAGCGGTTCGTCTTGAAGTCCTCCTCCTTGAGCAGGTCGACAAGGTAGCTCACCTAGATTATCGATTAGTTATTGAATGATCAGTCAATTTATCGATCCGAGACGGTACCTGCGAGGTGAAGGTGGCGCGCAGCTCGAGCTCCTGGAGAGCGCACAGAAGGATGGAGATGGCCTCGTGACTGTAATGGACATGGTTAGTTAGCTACCATATCCCTACAGTATCCCTACCGTACTCCTACAGTACACCCAACTGTACCCTACCGTACTCCTACAGTACACCCAACTGTACCCTACCGTACTCCTACAGTACACCCGACTGTACCCTACCGTACTTCTACAGTATCACTACAGTACACCTACAGTATCCCTACAGAATCCCTACCGTAACCTTCTGCTGTACTCCTACCGTGCCCCTACAGTATCCTCACCGTGATCTTCCTCGAGCGAAGAGATGTCCGAACTGCGAGTCGGCGAACTCGTGCACCTTTCCACTGGAAGAAACGGAGAAGTATCCCCAAACGTTCTGCGCCGATCGGAAGTTGAGGTCGATGACCTGCCATTGTCAATTATTGCCTGATCTCAATTATAGGGTTACCTGTCCAGTGGATGGTCTGAAGAAGTCATCGGGATCCTCGGAGGTGATTCTCGCTGCGATGACTGAGTATTCAGTGTCGGTGAGCACCTGAATAATAAAAATAAATAACGTATCTACGACCTAGGCGCGACGATATTAATTGTAACATAAGAGGTGGAAATGGCTATAAATGGGAAGGGAAAGTTTATAAATTATATCACTTCATGCATTGAGATGAGATACAATTGATCTTGGCTCAAGAGCTTGTCTAATTTGTGACAGGTGTATTTCATAAGACACTTCGTAAGGAAGATTGGGGAGTTGGACACTTTGGATGGAGGAGTGTTACGGTAGTTTGGAGTGCAGTGCAAGACCCTAGAGTAAAACAAACCTTCTCCTCCGGCAGCGGGTCAGTTCCGTATCGCTTGAGTCCATAGAACAATCTAACATCAGAGATGCGATTGAGGGGCAGTCCCATGGCGATCTGTAGCTGGATGGCAGGGATGTTGATGTTGGCCAACATCTCAGTACAGGGGTGCTCCACCTGCAATAAAGTCAGTTAGCAATTGATCATTTCTAAAATTGGGAGAATTACGGTACCTGAAGACTAGTCGTGAAATTAGTCAGTTATTGATCAATCATTTCGAAAGGGTTACGGTACCTGAAGTCTGGGGTTGAGCTCGAGGAAGTAGTACTTGTCCTCGTCCGGCAGGTACATGTACTCGACGGTTCCTGAGAAATTAAGGATTTTGCAAAGATCAAAGATCAAATTATCTTACCGGCGGATTCGTATCCGACAAGCTCGGCGATTCTGACAGCATCCTGCTGCATGCTCTTGAGCACGGATTTGGGAGCGATCGAAGCGGGAGCCTCTTCGATGATCTTCTG
The DNA here is from genome assembly GCA_900490705.1 of Pristionchus arcanus. NCBI lineage: Eukaryota > Metazoa > Nematoda > Chromadorea > Rhabditida > Neodiplogasteridae > Pristionchus > Pristionchus arcanus. The sequence continues at coordinate 233,210 of LS488742.1, read as the reverse complement.
ACATCTGGAATGAATGTGATTGTAAAGACCTCAGGTTACGGTAGCCGAAACACTTTTCGCTATTATTTCAGGGTTTCTAAGCTGTCGGGAACGTTTCAGAGAGATGAGAGAAAATAAGATGATAAAGAGTATACGGTATTGCTACGGTACCTTCTCTGAATGGAGCAATCACGAGTGAAGATGGGAATGACGCATCCGTATCGATCAGCGATAAGCTGCACTTCGATATGGCGAGCGTTCTCGAGACATTTCATAAGGAAGATCGGAGAGTTGGGCACTTCGGTCTGAGGAGGGTTACGGTAGATTGAAAGTATGATTGAATCATACTTGAACTTGGTAGAAGTTCTCCTTGAAGTCGGTCTCGCTCATGCACTTTCTGATTCCCTTTCCTCCACCTCCTTCCGAGGCCTTGATCTGAAGGAAATATCGTGTTATGATTGTTTAGTTTCCTTGAATATGATCTCATTTGGTTCGATTGTTCTTCATGCCATCATATATGATCTTTCTACTCGCATGATCAACGTGATTTCATCCCCAATCACTCATCCCATTCCACACGTGCTCTCGATTCTGTCACAGCTTCGCCCTTATCTTATCACTCGAGTAGTCACAAAGAGAAGATGAACCCGCGATTAGTACCGGATCAGGAAACTGATTGATAGGTACCCGGCGCTATCTAAGGCAGATCTAATCTCTTTGTTTTTGGGCAAAACGGATTACGATGTTGCGACTGAAGAGCGTATTGAACGAGTGAAGATGATGTTATGTGGACAGAAAGGTGGACACATCGCGCAAGTGACTATGGTCACATGAGTTCCACGTTTCCTGGTCATGAGGTAAAGTATCCATGTCAAGCGTTGGATATACAGTCATAGGACAGGCCAGATGTCATAAAGAATAATAAAATAAACGTACCATCATGGGATAGCCGATCTTGTGCTTTTGCATGGCTTCGAGACCCTCGTTGATGTTGCTCACACAGGCCTTCTCAATCAGGTCCTTAGGGACGACGATCGGGCTCTGCAATAGGGAAACTGTAATTTCTTTCTGTATTTTGTACGTACTGAATCTTCTTGTCTAGTGTGAAAGGTATACTGTAATTTCTGTCTTCTGTATACTGTATCTTCTTGTTTAGTGTTGAAGGTTGGAAAATGTGATCTCTGATATTCTTCTATATTGCACAACTCACTCCGTCTCTCTTCTTTGTGTCCATCTGAAGTCCCGATCCGGACCACTCGATCGTGGGAATTCCCACCGACTGAAAATGCAAAGTTTACTTCTTATCGCGGTACATTCTAGTTTTCTTCCTTCATTCTAGTGGGCGATCCGTGTCAAATCAGCCCTTTCGTCTACGTACACAGCGAGGCAGATTGGAATCTAAGCTGGGCGGTTGTTTTCGCTCCTGTTTGACTACTACGCTACTTCTATCGGCCGAATACATCTTTTCTTCCTTGCCTGGGCAATAATAGAGGAGTCGATCTTATCTCCGAGAGCCTTCATCGCCTCAGAAGGAGGACCAATGAAGACGATGCCCTCTGCCTTGAGCTTTCGAGGCAGTTCCGGATTCTCCGAAGCGTGACCCCATCCGGCCCACACTGCATCGACCTGAAGGGAATAAGTGAATAAATGAATGAATCATTTAATGAATTATACATCGCTGAACAATATGATCAATACGGAACAAGAATTTCACTTTGAAGTTGTCCAAGAATAATACCACTCTTAAGTTTTGTGACTAGCTCGTACAGTTTTTGGTCTGTGAAGAGACAAGGATTACCTTCTGATCTTTGGCATGGGAAACGATCTCATCCACATTGGCATAGTTGTTTCTGTTCTCTCCACCAGGGGAAGTGACGTAGTGATCAGCGAGCTTGAGGTACTCTGCAACGAAGATTATTGTCCAGTTTTATGTCGTGAGATCATGGTTTAGACGAAGGATCATGGTCGTCGCAAAACCTCACAAAGTCAATTCTTGTGGAATAGAATCGATCGATAGCTTCCCTTCTTTCATTTTCATCTGATTCGTCAGTAGATCTTTATCTGTTCTTGCTTGACCCGCATACTCTATCTCCAGCCTATCTACTCTCAATTCCTAGCCTGGACCATCGATGGCGATGCATGGATGCCCCTCAATCCCTTCCCCCTCCTCTCTTTCCTTTCTCGAAGCAACGACCTTGGAGTCGAAAGTGAGAAAGAACGTGTGAGAGACTCTCCTTCCCGCTTTCGACCCATAAAGTAAGAGAGCGAGAGAATAGCAACAATTGGAAGCTCGAGAGGGAATAGAGATAGGTGGATGATAGAACCCCTCGCTAGGAAGAGTTCATGGTCAGAGAGAGAGAGAGAGGGGACATCACTTCTTCGGGATGTTCTTATCTCAAGGATGGCTCAGGGCCAAATCCATCACTAATTGTCAGAGAGTGAGCTAAGGAGATGATATATGAATCATATGAGGCTAGATTCGGATGGTTGATTGGTAACTGACCAGCATTCGAGAGAATCTCTTGCTCCGTAGTGATACAGATGAACTTGACCTCGCGGTCGTTGTTGAACATGTGCTGTAAAGTGAGGATTACAACAGCCCACGAGCAAATTGGAGGCAAGGAATGAGTCCAATCCATACCTGCAGCACTCTTCTGATGGACAGCATGCAACGAACGGCAGCGATACCATTGGTTGCCACAAGAACCTGCAAATTAACATTTGTAGAATCACTCATTCATCTTCCACATGGTGAAATGCCAATGATGAAACGTTCTTTGCGTTTCGATTTCTGCTTACACGACTGTTTCTTATCTTACATCGGGATCTCTTCTAGAAACGCAATGGTGTTTATCGTCGCTTTTATGCAGCAGTGGTCCAAAGGTTCGAAGGTAAATCCCCACTACACGCTCTCTGTGCTCCCGTCACTGTCTCTCCCCATTTCCTGCACTCTCTTGTGAAAGTGGCCTGATCATCTCATGGTACAAGAGGGGGGATGGGATGCTGCCACTCTCTCAACCACCATCCGATATGAGTAGAGAATTGAGGAGGAAAGAACCTGTTAGTTCACCCCTCCTGGAAAGGAATGGCGGGAAGGGATCATCTTGTTTATATCCATACTTTGTCTATTCAATACTTCCTTTTAGTCTATTAGAAAGGGCAAGATACAGTAAGACTGACCCGCTTGATGGGTTTTCTCTTATCCGTGGTCTCCACGTGATAGTCAACGAACTCATCCACAGACTTGAAGACCATATCGTGATCCGTGAGGGTCTGAAAGGAGGATCCATTAAAGGGGGACTCGATTTGAAGGTTAAACGATAAGATATGACAGACTCTGTCATTGCTGGAGATAGTGTATCTCTTCATATTCGCTTTGAGACCCTTGGAGTCTCCAGTGGAAGAGGACGATGAAATTCCGGCCGAAGGCATGCTGCAATGGACAGTTATAGAGGATGGAAAAGGGGTCAGAACACACAAGAAACAGACTAATTGAGCACCGCTGTGATTATCTAGGAGAACTATTATTACTGTCAGGGATAATTATTTGGGAAAAGAGTGGATCTGGGTCTGTGACTAATCGTTGTCTGATCTCTTTACACCAGAGAGCCAGCCGAACGGTTGGAATCAGGTAGGAAAGAGGAGGTGGAGGAATAAGCAGAACGAGGAGGAGAAGGGAGATAAGGGAGAAGAGAGGGAGGAGAGAGAGGAGAAGTGAAGAGATGAACTGATTTCTCCCTTCGAATCTCCGATGTTATATACTCAACTTCAACAGCTGATCTTTCCCAATTTGGTCACTGATCAGCTGCGAGATTCCTCGATTGCATAAGAATTGGCTGCAAGTCACCTCTTTTTTGGGAAAATTGTTACGCAATGCGGACAGCAACTAATCATAATTCAGAGGAAGGCGAACAAATTTGCCACTTTTCACCAAAATGTGCAGAATCGCGTGAGAGGCAGCTACAGTACACCTTATTTTCTTGCAATTTTGCGATTTTCCGCGATATCTTCATTTTTCGCCGATTTTGCACGAAAAAGCGTCGAAATGTCAACAGTGTTTGTCTTGTAAAGGTCGCCCGCGGTTTGGAGTGCTCGCAAAATTGATGAATGCGTAAATCAGAGATCATGGAGGAATAGACAAGAAAGAGAGTGAATGGGGAAGAGAATGGAGATGGATAAGAGAGATACGAGATTGGGAGGGAATTAGCCGATATGTAGAGGAGGGGGGAAAGAGACAGAGAGAGAAGAACGCTCTTAGATGACACTAGTGTACCCGTGCAGTAAGGTAGATCAGGGGTCTAGAAGAGAGGTAGGGTGGGCCAGGCCACTCACGATCTATGCAACGACAGATCAATGGGTTGGGCGTGTAAGAGGTAACAGGAAGAGGTGGGAGAGAGATGACCACAGTTCCATCTAGATTAGAGTAACTGTAGGGGGTAGTAGGCGGGGGTGGTAAATAACTTGACGACGGAGCCTCATCGCCAAATTTCTTCAATTTTCACGAGGGGAGCGCGCACTCTCGATCGATGAAAAGTGATGATGAGAGGGGAGGGGAAGGGAGAGAGGAGGTCAGTGCAACAGCACAGGACCGAGATGATTCACCTCACTATGTCGGAGATCACTATAAAGCCCAGGTACCATACCGGGTACCCAGGTACCAGGTTACCCCCTATGGTCCTAGCCCTACCCTATGGTACCCAAGCCTTGTACCGTACCTGTGATCGGCGGGTGACAAGCAGACCATCTAGGCTTGTTGCTTGCTTGAGCGAGTGTTCGCTATCAGCGGGGAAGACCTAGTAATAGTGGCCGGGCTTATCGCGCGGAGACAATGGATACGGCCCCGAGACACGACAAAAAGAGGCGGAGGAGCGCAACCAAAATCAGGCGATAATCAGGGGATTCTGGGGTGATAGTGATAGGAGAGGAGAGGAAGAGTGGCGAGAGAGAGATAGAGGTACCTTAGGGGAGAGAGACGGGTCAACAGTCCAGAGCTCATTCTACGAGTAAGTGATTCCCTCCTCGCTACAACTATAACACCAAGAACCTTAGGCGACAAAAACAGCCGATAGTGCGCCCTTATGGGCGAAAAATGCGCCGAAAAATCGTTTACTCATTCACAGATAATGCATGTGTTTTGCATGGGAGGCTGGTTCCTCATTGGCGATAAGCATCTAATTTCTTCTGATCAACCTTTCACAGTTTCCAGTTTTTTGACACAACAGAGTACGGTAAGTCTAAAAAGAGGCGCCTTTCTCTACTTTTTGATCGTTTCTTGTGAGCGAATTCATTGTTTCTGCAAGTAATCTACAATCTTATTGTCCATGTTTCTTTTTGCAACGAAGGAGAAAATAATAATGACGAATCGAAAAGGGAACTGACTCTAAATGATTCTCGTTGTCGTTAAGTGGTAGAATAACTGCTAGAGGCTTTAGAGTGCTTGATCCATTGATTAGCGTAGGGGAGACAGTAACTGAAAATGGGATTTGGATTAGAGTCAAAGGGAATGCGATGAGTAGGATGAGGAATCTCGAAAGAGAGAGAGAGAAGAGAGAAGGGTCGATATCGATAGATCTGATCTGGAATGACCTCTAGATCGGAGTCTCTTTCCATTGAGAAAGAGGGGCTAAGATGGAGAAGAAAGATGATGGTATCCTGCTTGGGGAGTAGTTACCACGAGAAATTTGACGAAAATTGCACTCAGTTGGTGACAGATCGAAAACAAATTCAGTGAATGACTACTAGTACAGAAATGTTGTTTCTTTCACTTGAATTGCGCGAACTATGCACAATTGTAAACCATTGGGAGACTAGAGACTGTAGGCTGAACGATCTCTGATCATGGCTAACAGATCACTCATAACTGATCGCGCGGGCTGAAGCACGCTGTTTTGCAGCGCTTTTGGTTATGATGATGGGGAGATCGGGCGAGAGAGACGAATGGTATCGGTCTCTCTTTCTCGGGTCAGGGGACAGGTATATGGGGAGAGAGAAGAGAGAGAGGGGACATGAGGAAGAGAGATGAATAGAGGGGGGACGACTGAAGGAAACAAGTGAAAGTTGCGAGAATCACTTTGATTGCACTCTTAGAAGGAAGAGAGTAAGGACGAGAGGATAGGTAGAGAACGGTCAATTGATCCCATCTTTTCGTGCTCACGTATATGTTTCTTGTGAGTGAAGTAGGCTCGGGCAAACTACTGAACGGAGCACTCTCACAAGAGAAGAGCTAACTCAATTCATCAAGGGAATGTAGAAGGGAGAGTCGGATTCCCACTCTGATCAATGATATTCATGAGTAATTCACGTGATCTTCCTCCTTCCTCACTATCGTTTACGCACTCGGTCCTCTCAGAAATCAGCCGATTCCATCTCACTCACTATCGACTCCGTCTCACAACATAAACAACGTCAACGATAGTCTATGGTGATCAGGAAGGGGACAGGAATGGTCTCTCCCTTATTCCGAGAGGGAAGGAATGCACTTCGCACGAACGATCGAGCATCGAAATTAGGCCGATTCAATAGTTCTTCGACCTGGGAAAAGAAGGGGAAAGGGAAGCAGAGATTGTGTAATGATGAGGAACTGATAGCAATAATCGAGAAGAAGAGAAGGGGACAATTTAATCGATAGATGAATGAATGAATGATTGAGTGGATGAACAGAGTAACCCCCATGCCAATTGTCGAGAAGGAAGAGTAGAAAAAGAGAGCGAAGAAGTGGAGAATCGAACAGCTGTTGAATTGAGAAAGGATCACGAGTAGAAAGAGAAATGATTATTTCGGGAAGCAGCAAGTTGACTGGATGAGATGAACCAATCAATGAGATAAGGGATGTGTCGGGGTCAAAGGGAGAAGGGAACACGGTTCAAAGGGAGAGTAACCAGTGATTGTTTAGATTGATGAGGAGAAGATGGCCTAAGAGAGAGAGAGATTGGAGGGGTTAGAGGAAGAGAGGGGAAAGGAAGGGAAGAAGAGACTCACCATGGTTTCCCCCCTTCCTGTGTTTGTTCTTTCTCTTACGGCACATGCTCACAGATTGATGGGACGACGTGAATGGTAGTGAGGATGATGATTCGCACTGAAGGAATCGACCATACGACGAATGATCTGACAATAATATTTATATTTGGTGGATGGATTTTGATCAGTGAGACGTAGAGGTAGATCAATTTACGTATGAGTCAATTTGGTCCATTCGACGGAACAACTGCGAAACATGGATGTAAGGAAAGGGTATTAAGATCAGAAGGGAGTAGAAGTAGATAATTTCAAATATGAGTCAATTGTAAAGGTCAATACGACGGAACAGCTGCGATATAGGCATATAGAAATAAATATAGTGATGGACCAACTTCCGATCAGTTCATGTTATGATCCAATCTAATCGATCCATATCAAACATGGACCAATTTGGAATGGACTATACTATGAAGAAAATGGAAAATTAATAAATGAGATATGCGGAATGAGATCAGTCCGAAGTCCAGATCTATCAGATTCTCAATTCAAATTTATCCATTCCAAGAAATCTATTCATTGGAATGAGCCAAGCAACTGAATAATTGTAAGGAAGAATAAGATAGATCAATGGGAGAAAAGAGCACCGATGAATCGATGAGAAGCAGTGATAAGTGTGCGAAATTGTAAGTGGGGAGAGGGAGAGAATCGAACGGAAGTGAAAGAGAATGGAACGGGATATCATTCGATATGGTGAAATATCAAGAACCATTTTGAGTTTTGCAAGGTCGAAGATCTAGAGTAATTTTCTCCTAGACCAATTATACGCGCGCGGAAGTTTCTTGAACGCATCCACAGAAAGGAACAAATAATTGGGGACATGAGGCTACAACTCCCAAAGTTGAACCGAGTTTGTGTACTGATGTATGTAGAGGAGAAACTTTGGTCGCATGCGCTCCAAATTGGAAAATAATAGGAAGACCAATTCCCCTCTGAGCCTCGGCCCAAGCGGAAATTGGCCCTCCATAGAACGTTTTTGGTGGAAGAACAATGGCAAATCGAAGCGAGAAGCGGGAAAGAAATAGCCTAGTCCTCTTCTATCCACTCTCCCACTCCCTCTCTCTCACTCTCTTCCACTTCTCCCACAATGGATCGAGGGGGAAAAGAAGTAGCCATAGCGAGGAAAAGCGCGAGAAAAGGAGGAAGGAGCAGGTTGTAAATTCGTGCGATTTCAGGTTGCTGACTCATTTTGGCGCAGCGCGAGAGAAATGGCTGTCGGCAGGAGGAAAAAATTGTGTGTGTGATTTTGCTCCGCAAGTTTCGGAGCAGTGCTGAGTCAGTCAGTACAGAAAGTGCATGAAAGAGGAGTGGTGGATATACCACGAGATAGAATGACCTCGTTCGAGTTTATCGAGAATATCCTCCCCGACCAAATGAACCGAGAGAGAGGGCGAGTGAGAGAGAGAAAAGGTGAAGATGAACGACCAAGGCGCACAAAAACTGGCGCGAAAACCATCGGTTTTGCAGCTAATGAACCCTCAAGTGTGAATCATATGTGGAACAAAGAAAAAGAGCAGAAAAGGTCATAAAACTCGTGGTTTCGAGTGCATTTACACGCGAAAGAGCTCATTTAGAGTGATGCAAGGGAGGTTTGTGACCAGAAGCTGGGCGATATAGAGAAAAAGCGGCGAGAAGGGAAGGGAAAAGGGAACTCGAAAAGAAGGAAAAACCGACGAAACATTGATGGTCAATTAGGATCTCCTGGCTTCAACTAAAAGAGCAAGAAGCCGCAAGAGTCGATTGCCTCTCGTGTGTTTACATCCTTCCATTCGATTGTCACTCATTTGTCGTGTTCCTTCCTCTTAGTCACTCTCATTCCTCACATCACACACTTAATTCCATGCTTCTCTTCTTTCTTGGTTGTATCATGCACCATCTCTCATCACACACATTATGCATTCCATCTCGCAACAATTTTGCACAAATAGAGCACGATGGAGCAAACGAGTTCGCTTGTCCCCCTCGCTCCCTCTCCACAGCCCCTCCCCTCAAGTGCGGCCTACCGTATGCTAACATTCCGCGCGAGACCGAGCCCATATGTCCCCAAAGACTTTCAGAAGTGTAAAATGCGTTTAGAAACAACAAACCTTATTTACCTAATAGTTTTATTCCCATGTTCAACGATTTATCTATCTTTCGAGTTTGCAAGATGTCCTCCAAGTCAGTGTACATCAGTTTATGCCTACTGGCTCTGATTTATGTGTGAATCTGCACAATTGCAGGTCTCAAACTCTCCGCGTCATTGCACATTCCTTAGCAGACCAATAACTGGAGTGTGTCTTCCTCCTCTCTCTCTCTACAAGCGATGACTCGACCACTTCTTCCCTCCTGCATCACAAATGGTGACAACTCTTCCTCTCTTCCCCTCTCAACACTGATAAGACGCCTGAATTGTGTGCGCTCGCCGCTTGATTCTCGGTCTCTGCAATCGATCGCTCTTCCTTTGCATATATTGTCCTAAATTTGCCGTGAAATTTTCAATTTTTCAGTCAATTTTACCACAAGCTGAAGCTAGGAGGTGATTGCTGTCCTTTAATACAGTACTTTTGCAGAGAATGACCAAGTACAAGCTCTATTACTTCAATCTGAGAGCTCGCGCCGAGGTCGCTCGTCAACTCTTCGCTCTGGCAGGAGAACCTTTCGAGGACATCAGAATTGAATTTGAGGATTGGTTCAACACTATCAAGCCCATGGGAGGTGAGCACTTCTTTTATTCATAAGCAGTAATGTGATATTTATTAAGAATTACTAATATATTGGACAGCCTTTTGCAATTAGCTTTTCTGGTTACTCATTTATATCACGGACACGACTGGAGAAGATTTATGTTTATTTTTTTTGCCAGTTTTTATTTATATAATTTATTTTTTAGTTGATGACAAATCACTATATGAGTAACCTAAACTGTTGAGCTGTCCTCTTGCTTGGATTATAACAATAAGTAGATTATGATTTGCAGCTTGCAGTTAACCTACTCAAATATAATATAAATTATGGCTGATGGAGAGTATAATAGTATATATTAAATTTTTTGTCGATGACAAAAAACTACATGATTAACCTAAACTGTTGAGCTGACCTCTTGGTTGGATTATTTTTTAGACCTAGCTTAGGATTTTGTGCGCTTTTTGATAGGGGCCACGTCACGCTCAGGAATGGCTCCATTGCTCACACTATCAATCGTAAATTCGGGAGGCGATAGTGAGAAGGGAGAAGGAAGAATGGATAGTTCTGACCAAGAGTCATCATCCTTATTACATTGCCACACTACAGCAAACATGTTAGGATCTGTGTAGGAATTGCATAATGAGGCATAGGGGCAACAACATTCCAGAAACACACATGAACAAATATAAATTACCTAGTGTACATAATGCAAAACTTAAATAAATGTTTAAAAGGTAAGGGTAAATGTGTATCCACGTCAAGCGATTTTACAGTACATAAGACAAAGCAAGGTGGTACCCTACTAAGGCAAGCTAAATATATGTTTACAAATATATATTAATTATCCATTCAGAGATGCCTTTCGATGCTCTTCCCGTTCTCGAGGTTGATGGACACAAAATCGCTCAGTCCATCACCATCGCCCGCTTCCTCGCGCGTCAATTCGGTTTGTATATTTATAATTATTTAAATATTAATTTATTTTAAATAACTATTCAAATATCAAATGTTCCTAAAAAAAGTTTCCGCAAAAATTACTCTTTTGCAGTAGTTATATGGGTTCTCTTTCTCGACAACCGCGGTGTCGTATAGATTTCGTATTAGAAGTGAAAAAGTGAGGAGCCCCTCTTCCGTATTGATTGCAAGTGTATGAGAGAGATGTCCGTCTCAAGAGGCCAAGAGTTGCCGTAGAAACGTTCTCACAACTCCAATAGTTTCTTCGCAAGTTGCATACTAGTGAATGGCGTCTATGCAATGAGAATTGTTGGAGTCGTTCGGGGATTTCTCGTTTTCACATTTGGACTACTCGACCTCCATATTCATGTTCCCGTCAAGCTCCATTTCGCAAGTTTTCTACCGCATCAGTATCACTATATTCCATAAAACAAAATTCAAATATATTTCAATCGGCAAGGGGTTTTCATGAAAGCTTTTATTTAAAAATATATGTCAAGATCCAAGACCAAGTCCGGAAATTTGCAGGCTTCGCGGGTAAATCAGTCTATGAGCAAGCCGTCGTTGATTCGATCGCCGATCAATACTCGGACTTCTTCCCCCATGTTCGACCCTTCCTCCGCACGCTTCTCGGATTTGAGAATCACGATCTCGTACGTTTTTTTTAAACTATAATTCATTGTATTTTTTATTATAAAAAAATCTTGAATTGAAGGACACACTCCTCCTTGAGAAAGTACGCCCGGCCAGAGACGAATTCTTCGGCCAGATGGTCAAGATGCTTCAGGTAACATGATCTTTGATCTCTGAGCTCGGAGTTGATCTTTGATCTCTGGGTCCGAGTTGATCTTTGATTTTTGCAGGCGAGCGAAAGTGGCTTCCTCGTCGGTCAGACGGTCACTTATGCCGATCTTCTCCTGGCAGAGCACGTCTCCACCTTCAAGCAGTATGATCCCCATTACGTCAGAGTGAGTGAATCAGTATTGATCATGGATGAGACAAAATATGGCTGATAGATCTAGATTATTTTGATTCTTGATCTTTGCGGTCAAAACACGCTCTCCTCTTGACTCCATGTGCACAAATTTGCATTAGGAACAGAAACGGAATCAATAGGAACAATTTGAGAGTTGCATATTAGATATCTTGCACATTAACTTTAAAAAAATAAAATTAATTTAGTAAAAAAATAAATTAAAATTAGAATTTG
>LS488742.1:188235-221332 GCA_900490705.1 Pristionchus arcanus | reverse complement strand
TTTTAATAAATAAAATAATTTGAGGACTGGCCGGAGATCCAGGACCACTGGGCCAAGGTTCGAGCGATTCCCAACCTGAGCAAGTGGATCAATGACAGACCCGAGACCATCTACTAAGAGACTTCGTTCCTCTCTTCTCCTACTCAGCCGATATCTAGTATCCGCTTGTTCAGATTCACCAGATATAGCTAATTGTATTCCATCAACTGTGATAAACTGCTTCCCATGTTATGCGGAGCATTGTCGTCCTAATAAAATGTAAGTTTAGTAAGAGGTAGTTCGAAGTAACTAAGAAATCATCAAACAAAACATTTATATTTTTCACATTTCCATTAAAAAGGCAATTAGTTCATAGAATACAAAACTCGAAAGAAATGCTCAACAATACTGGTGAAAGATACGAAAGGAATTTGGGGAAGCACACATTTCACGTATGTAATCGGTAGATTGGGTAAAGTAAGAATCAGTCATGACACAATCTATTTCAGTTCTAGAACTGCTAGAAGCGTAGATGGAACAATGATAATGTTTAGAATATACTTTGAATGATACCAAGAAAGAAACTAATTAATGTTGTAATGAAAACAAGGAGGGATGAAGTACTCATGACTCAAAATCCACTCGAAATATCCGAAATAGTGTTGTAACAGCTAATTGAGAATATCCAACTGATTTAGAAGATGAACGATAACAATACAAAAATTCGATTTAACAGGAAGAAACTCGAGAGAATTCATTCAATGCGAGAACTTGGTTTTCATTGAGATAATCAAGTGAATCGATTTCCTATAAGGGAACTGGAAATATAACGTAGGAAGAAAGAGGTGTTATCGAGGACAGGATTCACTACAGGATTGTCTACTATTCGAAAAGCAAAGGAAGTGGACGATGAGTCGAACAATCACACGTTTTGTCAGTTATGAATGACAGTACAATATCTAAAAGGCTGAGGGACAGATAGGAGATGGAAGATGAATATTGGCATCAAGGTAATTCAATTCACGTAGAAGGAGAAGGATGGTGGAAGACATCGTCGACGCCATCTTGTTAACGACGACTCACGATCGACCATCTGCTTTAGCGAACACAGCGGTCTTCAGCTGAAAAACAAATACTATAATCAAACTTTTGCATTATGCGTTTACAAAGCCCGTCTGAGCACACCATACAGTCAATGACGTGTGTCATCATGTTTTATATTATCAATAATTTTTAGCGTACCTTTTCCACGCGTTCGATCTTAGTATTCAGACGCTTCGTCAGGAGTTCGACAGCCTGAAAATAAATTATAATATAAAAAATATAAATATTCAAAAATTTCAAAATATCAAACGGGAGCGTGCATCAATTCACTGTAGTTGAATTGCATCTCAATCGATTGCCTCACCTCATCGTAACTGATGCTTTCGAGGAATCTCTTTACGTGGGTGTTACAAAGGAGTTGCGTGCAGCTGCACTTCGTCATGGTAAGTCCGTAGTCTCTTCCATAGCTGAGGTAGACATACTGGCCTGAAATATATCCTGGATGCATTAATTGCACCGAATTGTTGATCACGATGTCTTGTAGTAAATTATTTTTAAAAATGTTCATCTTTCTCAGTCTGAGATCTGTCCGCTGAGATGTATGAAAAACAGTATAAATACTGACCTGGCTCAATGATCTCCTTGGCATATATTCCACACTTTGGGTCCGTGTATTTGTCTCCATTCTTGTAGATGCTACAAGAATTGAATTTATCACCAAGTAATTACATATTTCCAAATCAGGCATCTTCCATCACTGAATATTTCTTCACTATTCTTCTCTAATAGATGTATACTCTGGATATTAATACTCTGAGTAATAGCACAAAATAACTGACTTAACGAAGGCAGCATTCGGGGTGCACGAGTGACAGATTTGTCTTCCACAATTTCCCATTCTCAGTGGATTGATGAAGAAAGACTCTGCATCACGATCCTTGATGCCCTTCAATTTAAATAACAATTTGTATTATTATTAATAATATAGCAATATTAATTATTTTTTTAAATATTATCTGATAAGAAATTCAATATGAACGTACCGAGAACTTGCGCATCCAAGCGTGTTTTCCCGTCAAAGCAGTGAAATTGGCAGCAGTGTAGGCATAGGACACCTCCTTGCCCTTCACTCCGATTTGACGAACTCCCGTGAAAGCAACGATGAGCTGTCCTGAAATGCTTATATATTACTAATCTCAGTGAAAATATATTTCTGATTTGCGGAGGTAAGCGATACGATTAGACTGATTTCACTTAGAGTTCACTGAGTGATCTCCGCAGACGGCTGCGCACGCGGCGAGGGATGAATGAACTGGACTCTCACTGGTTGATTACTCTCCTCTATCACTTGACTCTCTCGCTAATCCAATCTACACGCCCGATTCTGTGCTCCGAAAAATATCAAAAATAGGGTTGTTGACGATCGTACCGGGCAATTTCATCCTCATTACGCGGAATCCGAAGCCCATCTCGTCCTGGTCCACAATGTGCACGCTGCAAATATTTTGCATCACCAATAGAAAAAGGACCAAGTAAGAACTTCAACCTACAAAGCGGAAATATTAGGAAAAATAGCTCACTCTGCCTCCTTGAAGTGAGCCGTGTTAGTGGCACACTGTCCATTCTTACAACATCGGCACTTCCCACCGCATTCGACGATCGCATGGAGATCGTAATCGCCCGAATGCAGACTCTCCACCACTCTGCCGTTGCGCTGTAAATGACTTTTTTTCGATTCGAGAACAGTAATGATGATGGATATGAACGACAGTCGCGCAGACAATCTAACGCATTAAGGACATGTCCGTTTCCGAGAGCAGAAGTTGAAAATAAATATAAAATATTGAAACATACCAAAATCGATGCTTGTATGCACGCGCAGTTCTTTGCTCGACACGTCCCCGGCTCGCAATCACAGTATATCTACAATGAAAATATTTATGAGTGTTTCAACGATTCAACGTAAATGCGGTATTTTTCCACAGCTATGTCGTCATTACCTCTACTTGCTTGCCTTCTTTCCAATGCTTATTGTCTTTGTATCCTTCCTTTTCCACGGTCTCAGCCAAATGCTTGTAGGGAAGCTCGAACTTCTTCTGCAATTGAAATAATGTTGAATTTTTTTAAAATACTTCTTCAAACAATAGCACATCATTCAGAGAGGAGAGAGGGTTTTTATTGGGTTTAAAGTGATATGTATTGTCCAATTATTGCCACGCCATCTGCTACTGCTGCTTAGAAGTTGCCTATTGATTCACCTCTCGATTGGCCTGTTTCGTTGTTGCGTCAAAGAATTTCACGTGAGCATTTCCTTCTTCGAATGTCTTCTGTAAATAAATGGCATTTTTTGATGCTCCACATTCTCGCAAAAAAATTCCAATTTCCTCACCGAAGTCAGCTCTCGGTAGTTCAGAGGAGCATCGCTCGAGAAGTCGTTCTTAAAAAATCAGTTACGCATCTATTTTCTAAGTCCCTTAGGGAACGACAGAAATAATGATGAGAACAATATACCATTAAAACTTACTACGATGAGATCCCTGAATCGTTGGTCAGTATGAGGATCTCGCAACCGTTTAGTTGACTTTTTCTCCGTTTTCATCTTCACAATTCCGAGATCGGCGAGTGTGTTCTGAAATCACTTTGAATGAAATGGGAAAGCAAAATGATACGTAGAACGATAACATTGTTCAAAAACTAATGATAATTATTTTTTAATGGGATTAAATTCGAGTCGCTGCGTACTAGTCTCGACGAGAGTTGTTGCTGATTATGAGAAAAGAGCCGTCTTTGCATCTCTAAATGCACTACTAAATCGCCACTACCGTAGACCATCCAAGTTATAGATCTCGGCATTTACGATCACCCTAGTTTACGAATAAGGTCTCTGTTCTGCACTCTGTTCGCACCACCAGCCCACCAGCCGATTTCCTAATTTAGAATAAATAGTAGATAATTACCTCGACTTGCCACTTTATGGACATGGAGTCCTTGTGTAGCTTGGGGAAGAGATCGTTCCCTGCAATAGGTAGGCTCGTTTCCACTTTAGAGAGTGATCTACGCAATCCTAAGGACAAGTGACGAATTGACAAGCATTCCTTCCCTTTTCGCTCATCCTTATTTTTCATCACTTTTCTTATGATATTCATTTGTCTTCACATTCTGAGGTGTATCAGATATGTAAATCAAATAAAGGTAAATAATTTACTTCGTTTGGTATCCTTGGCCAGCTCAACGAGATGATTAACAACTCGTTCATCAAAATCTTTCTTGTTTCGATCCTCCCTGCAAAGTAAGTAGGTAATAAAAACACCTGTACAACCTAAGCTCACATTCTCTTAAGGAAGTCTTCCATCTTCTCATATTTCCTCAATTTGATCGTTTTAATCTTCCTTCTTGGAATAGTTGAGGCGGCCAGTATTCTTCTCGCAGCTATTGATCTCGTTGTCCTCGTTCGCATGGAGGATCTGGTCATTCTGCGTTGAAGTGGCAATTCCTTCGTCATTCTCTCCTTCTTCGGGCGTCCAACAGTACGTCGAACGTCAAACAGTACATCTGCAATAAATTGACTAGAACGATAGAACGATCGATTATTTCCTCGCGAATATTACCTCATAACAACTAAACATTTCTTCCCTAGCAGACCGATTCCTTGTACCGAAAGGTTCACGTTACCTGCTTTGGAGTCATCCTCTTCGTTGATCCGATCATCCAAATTAGAGTAGTCTTGAATGCCATCCTGACTTAGATTCATTTCGTCGTCGACGGCATCCTCTCTCGAAGTGATGTCCGTGTTCTCGTCGTTCTCCTGAAAATATTTTTTTCGAAATTGTTCACCAATTACCTATTTGTCTATTAAAACATTGTTAACAGGGATGAATCACTCACATCATCATCAATTTTGGGCAGTTTTCCACGACGAGGTCGACAGTTGATTGTTGTTTCCTGAGCAGGTACAGTTGTAAACCAAATGTCAATTACTTGAAGCATAAAGCTGCTTCACGAGGCTTACACGAGCTGCAAAACCTATTGGCATACCTCGGTTCTGTCTCCCTTGCGCTTCCGTTGAGAGGAATTGCGTGCTGTCTGATGTGTATCCTGAAATGAAGAAGCATTTCCCCAGCTATTTCCACCTTATTAATGTAAATTCCGGTTTCGTTGCGCTTCGGGCGTCGATAAATTATTATTATTATTAATTTGGCTCCTGTCGAGTTACCATCGTCATGTCCCTCTACCTTTCTCCCTCTATCCCTCCATCTTACTCATAACTACTGACTCGGCCGCGTGCGACAATAGAGATTGTGAGTGAAAACACACTGGGGGGCTATTAGTCTACCAACCAAGCCTTGCTATCCCCGTGGTCGGCAAATTGGTAGTGACCTCGGTCGCGAAAGGTAAGGATACCCTAGAAAGCATTGGACAGCAGGGTATGTAGTCCGTCTAACAGCTGGCATTACCAGCGGGTCCCACCTAGCGTAGTCTTATGACTGTAAAATCGCTTGACGTGGATACAAATTTAACTTTTCCTTTACATTTAGTCTACCATTAGTAACACAAGATATATGAAGGGATAAAAAGCTTCAAAATAAGTTTCAAAAGTATGGAATCTGGACAATACTTACCTGCAGTGGCAGATTGACGGATTCCTGCTTGACCCAGTTGAATGTGAGCAGGTCAGCTCCCATCGAAGCAACATTCTTTGAGAAAAGCACTGCCGAAGAGATTAAAGATCCAACACGGGCTTTGGCACGATCCATAATTCCGGGATGTCCCCTCATCCTTGCCTGAGATCAGATCCTATACCAATATTTAGATTTATACGCTTTTCCATCCCTTCTCGACCGTTAAACTAGGCAAACAAAAATGGCTCTGACACCCCGCTTTTGCATCCACAATTGTTCAAATGGAACACACCTGGGGAATGTAACCAACTCTCGCGACTGTATGTCTCCTTGTCCCTTTCTTATGACGACCCTATAATTGTGAACGATTATTGCAGATGTGGAAACAATAAAACGATAAAAAAATCAGCGGAAAAAGGTTCATAACGCACCATGTCAATCGGAGAAGCTGAAGTGACTGATTGCTGGTTGAGATCTGAAAAGAGAGAATTTATGAAATAGAACGGAAAGCTTCCTTATTAAAGTAAGATGAGAGAAGGAAGGAATAGATGCGAGGGGAAGCACACATCGAAGGAGGAAAGGCCAATGGAAGATGGTGATCAGGAAAGAAAAAGAGAGGAAGGATGATGCATATACAATAGTTGTGAATGCCATTTGGCAGAGTCAGGTGGGCAATAAGAACAAATGTGAGAGGAAAGAAATGGAAAGAGAGTGAGGACTGAGAGTCTGAGATGGAGTGGATGGGAGGCAGGCTAATGTATCTTTCTAGCAGAGGGTTGACCTCTAGGCGAGAGAGTGTGTAGGAGAAGGAGAGGCAGAGAGAGGGAGAACAGAGGCGAGAGGTGGGGGTCAGGGAGAGATGAGGAGAAGGAAGAGGGAGAAGGGAGAGGAGGAGGTGGCATTCCTCTTGCCCCTCCCTTGTCTGGATGAATCTCCGAGAGGGTCATCCAAGATGGGAATATGAGACGAGAGTGAGAAAGGAATCAACACCACTCTCCGTCGTACCCATGAGCAATTCTATAGTCCCTTCCTCCTTTTGGGGGTGAAATCAGAGAGAGAGAGAGAGAATTGAAGCCCTTCGCACTTATCAACTCTGCTCTTATCTCTGTAGTTGCCCATTGGTTGAATGAGAATTGAGCCTATACTGAATACATTAGATATCTCTCTCTATTCTCCCTTCCTTCCCTTCTTACCCCTTCCTTACTCCTTGTCTCTCTGAGATGTCTCTTCCCTCGTCCATTCTCTCACAAAGCAACATTAGCCCCCTCTTCCTCTCCTCTTTTCCTTTGTTCTCTCGCTACTTTGGCATCTGCACAGTGTTGGCCATTAAGAGACAACGAGGGGGCGGAAGGGAGGAAAGCCAATGTCTCTTTCTAGCAGAGAGTTGCACTTACTCGATATTGACGAGAGAACGTGAAAGAGAAGGAGAGACAGGGTGAGAAGGACACCGGAAGATGAGAGCTGGGGTGAGGGAGAAGGCGAAAGGCCAAAGGAAGAGCGGAGGAGGGGCACCCTGATCTCCTCAGTCCGAACGGATCACCGAGAGAGGTTATACAGCGGATCATCCCAGATGAAAAGAGAAGTGAGAAATAACATTCATAATATTTTTTCATGGCGTCTTCCCATTAACTCACTGGAAAGCCCTTGGCACTTATCAACTCTACTTTTAACCGTCTGAAGTGGCTCAACCGACGTATTGAGACTATACTGAGTGGATTTGATTCTCCTATCTTTCACATCTACTTCCCCTTCACTCCTTCCTCATCCATTCCATCTCGACCACAAAGCAACATTACTTCTCCTCCTCTTCTCTCCTCTCTTCACCTTCTCTCTCACTACTTTCGCATTGTTGCACTTTCCGAACAGAAAGGTAGAGGGAATGGCGAAGGGAAATAGAGGTGAAGGGAAGGATAGGGAAATAAAGGTTCAACCTATTTGAATTTATCGTGTGAACACGGAAATGAAATGCAGTCCGTGGCTTTGCTTGAGCAGTTCCAATAAAGAACAATTGAGTTAAAGGAAATTGCCGAAGCTATTGCCAATCCCTAGACTATTGGTGCTTCCATAAAATCCTTCTAGCTCTTTGCCCCTAATTAGACTCCATGTTGTCACGTTGGCCTTCCCGCAGACGATCAGATAACAAAAAGGGCGATCACCTCAACTGGGCAGCACTTTTTACCCCCTCTTCCTCTAAATAACTCTCTCTCAAAGGCGAGCAGTTTTTCCGAGTGAAGTGCATTGAAAGATGCAATCTACGCGGATAAAACAACAAATTGAGAATCCAACCTTTCGACCTCTCGACTATAGCGTCCATTTGTCTCGCATTGAGCGTGTGTGTCAACACAAAAAAATTTTGGCTCCATTTCAAACTGTTTCCGAACGGAAGGATTGCTTAGTGAGGATCCTTCGCTAGTCTATTGGCACTTGCCCTCCTCATTAGAGATTACTGGCTTTTGGAAAGCACTCTTCAGTATAAAACCCTTTGAAAAGACGGAAATAAGACGATTTGTGCAATGGAATGGAGAAAGAAGAGGTGTGGAGAGTGGCGGGATCACTTTACACTTGGTCATTCTCTCCATCATCCTTAGAATGAATTGTCAGAGAAGATCGAGTTGAACGCAGCCTTCCAATAGGTCAATCAATCATTCGAAATACTTGAGGAAACGACGCTCACAGTAGTCTTAGCTTATTGAATGCCGCCCCGATGAAATCCAGATTACGTTGGATGGCCCGGACAATGCTACCAACCGAAAGCTTCGACGAGTTCTCTAGTATCGAATATTGAAAAGACTATTTTCATCTCGGACAGAGATAAATATTCAAATGCGAACTGGCGAAACCAAAATGTACCACGGCGAAGGAATGAAATGAAAGAAGATTTGTGCTGCACATAGCCAAAGGGACAGAGAACCAAAGGGACAGATAACTAGCTAAATATTTATTGAGAGATACAGTAACGACAAGAAGGATTGAATAAGGCGGGAAGGGCATACGGTATATGGATCGGGGATCGATGTAGGTAAAGGAGATACGATGGAAGGACACTGGAGATTGAAATGCAGTGGCATGATTCTAGATGGAATCAATTGATGAAATTATGACGACAGTTTATGTATCTGAGAAGCTCGAACGTGTTACACTGAGCCGACACATGCATTTTTAGCGAGACGGTATGGACATACAAATAAGAATGGAGTCGATTCATAGAATGGATAGAGACTTGGATTAGAACGACACGTGAATGTATGTAAATTGGGGATGACAACTCGGCCTCGGAACTCGGCATTCCGTCCTCCGAGACGCTATAATTGGCCCAAGCCGGCATCGGGAGACATGTAAATTGCGCGATGCCGGCATCTGCCTCCCTCTCTCCCCTCTCGTGCCGGCATGGATCAAATATACAGAGGGGAGGGGAGAGACAAAGGTTTTCTAGCCAATTAGTGAGCAATTTGTATGGGATGTCGGCATGGGAGGGGGGAAGGGGAGCGGTGCCGATTTCGTGCCAGGCTGGGAGAGGGAGAGAGAGGAGCTGTGCCGGCATCTGATGCAAATCGCCTGGATTTCCGCCATTGTGCCGCGTGCCGATTTGTCAACCCTAATGTAAATCATCATGGGAATGATTGCATGATGAGAGGGAGTAGAAAATAAGGAAGAGAAGTAGTCAATTGGTAGGCACGAATATTCTTACGAGTTCAGAGATCCGAATCGACGATATCGGTAGTAGCATCGGAAAAAGAATTACTGGTTGATAGATCACTGTGATCTGTTTCGTCGATATACGCGATGTCTTCATTGTTTACTCCCAAATCGGCCGGTTCAATGGCTTCGACTGAAAATGCGACTATCAAAAAAAGATTCTTTTTTTTAAAGATTCTTTTTTTAAACAAATTCTACACGTAAGATTCATGACAATGGCATGGTGGAAAATGAGACGTAATGAGAAATAGATGAGCACTTACTCTTGAATGGTTTAATCGCATCACGAGGTACAGGCGGCATCTTCCTTGGAATGTAAGGCGAGTATTGTATTGGGGGCAACCAGACTGCACGTGGCTTAGGCCATAGCCACTTCACTATAAGAATAAAGTTTTTGACATCCAATCATATCCAAAACTAGCACAAGTTAGTTCAGATCATTTTTGCAGTTTGTCTTGTAAAGCAAGTAAAGGGGATCATTGCAGTAAACACTCGATTGGCCCACCCGTGTATTCATTGATTGGACACCACAAATTTTTTTCACCTCTCAAACCCCGTGGCATTGCTCCGATGTCATGAACCCTCTTATATACAGAAACGAAGTTGAAACTGACCTAGATCATAAACTGCCCAGATGATCATTATAACCACGATGATAGTGATTCCCATTATGTACACCTGCATTGTAATAATGATTAATTTTTATAGTTACATTTTCAGAAAATAGAACCACTACGTTCTAGGAACTGTGTTTTGTAAGGAATCTTGCAGCTGCGATTGCTATGAAAACTGCTACAAGTTCAGACGGAGTGCATATACTTTGCCCCGACAGTACTTAACCGCGTAAGAAAAAAATCAGAAATATCATAGCCGACCTTGATAAATTCCACAGTGAAGTACCATTCACAGTCATCGGTTTTTGATTTGTCACAGTCTTTCATTTTTCCGAAGAGATGAAGGAGGAGGAGAAGATGAAGAAGAGTTGAGTGGGTTGATTGAGTCATAGAGTGAAAGGCGCGCACTAATTAACCGTGTGAACTTCATTCTCACTCTCTCTACAGTGCATGATCTCCTCTTTTCCGGTCACACACTATGAGTAATTCAGATCGAGTGACTTATTTACGCTCATATTTAAAAAAAACTATCAAGTGGCAAGGTCTTTGATGTGCATCTTTGTCCACAGTATTTTTCACTTTCGAACGGCATCGTTAACAAACTACCATTCATTTTCGGTCTTGAATCGATATCCAAAGCCCCATGACGACAATGTTTGAAAAAGATTGTAGACCTGTGTTACAAACTGAAACATAACAATTATAGGGTAATTATTGTAATTAAGTTCAATTTTATTCCAGGCTCAAGTACAACAAATATTGTGCAACATTGAATTCGAAGTATGTACGAATGAGTGCGTTCGAAATCGCTTCTATTTATTCAGCCAGGATAGCATTCACATGATTTTTCTGAAAAATGACATGCAATGAATAGATGTAAGGGGAATGAAGTCAAGTCTCTGACTATTTATTCAGCCAGGATACCAATAGCAAGGATGCCATGATTCGAAGCATTAAATAACTAATTGCATTTATTATATATGTTTGTTTTGAGTACTCGTGTTTATCACTCAGATTGCACATGAACCTCTGAAAACATGACAAAATAGAAGCAACGTAAACGCTACATGGTTTCCAATATCGTTAGCACGAAAACATGACTTCTACTCTTTGCAATTTGCTCAGCTTTAGACGGGGGAAACGTTCGTTCTCGACATTGCCCAAACAAGAATATCCTAGTATAAATACTGATGATTTTCTTCCATCATCACTTCAGCGGTCAGCATCAACCGCAATCAAGTAAGTTCCCTTTTATAGAGTATTAGACAATTCAATAATATTTCAGTTTCACCTATTACAGTATCCATTTACATTTCAGTATGCGTTCCCTAGCCCTCCTTCCTCTTCTTTTCTCTCTCACTCTTTCCGGTGTACTTCCTCACACCAAATTTGAGAAGGAAATCGAGAAACAAATCGATGTCGATGAGTTCAAGAAAGATATGAAGGTACGGATAAATCACCTAGTACTCTTTATGACACTGCACTGATTCTGATTTAGATTCTGGATGCCCATCTTGCTGTTGAAACCGACGCGGAAAGAGCCGAACTTCAGAATCTCCTTGCGGTAAGAACTCTTGACAAATTCACTAACAGATCGGACGTAAACAATTGTCACGATATTATACGATAATAATATGAAAATATATTTACAGGCAGTCGAACCGGTTCCTTCACTCGAGGCTGAGGCTGAGAAAGACGAAGAAGATGTGAATGCAGAGAATAACGCCGATCTTTTCGAGGGAGATATCGTCCTTACTAAGTAGGGCATTTTGCTCAGCGATATGCGTTATTCTATCCAAAATCTTTCAGTGAACAACTCTCGTACGTCATGGCTAACGAAACTGAGCGCGCAAAGAGACAAGCATCGATGAATACAGCAATCTGGGGAACAACTCCCATTCCCTTCTCTTTCGCTGCTGGAGTTAGTAAGTAAAGTTTGTACTAACCTCTGTATCAACTAAGTATGCACCAGGGTAGCTTCATTCTCTATTATTCAGGTGACGAAGTAAAAGGAATTGTTCGTGCCGCCACTGCGTTCTGGACTGCAAACACTTGTGTGAACTTCCAAGAGAATGGTGCTGGAGAGAACAAGTGGGATATATTACGACTACCTTATGTCTTCAACCATTAATGGCCCTATCCATTAATTAATTCAAGGATTCTCGTTGTCAACAAAGGTGGTTGCTATTCCTCCGTTGGAAAGGTTGGAAAGACTCAGGAGCTGTCTCTTCAAAACGATGGATGCAACTCGGTAAAAAAATATCTTTCTATTAAAGATTGATCACTGATCTACATTAGATCTCAACCGCCACTCATGAACTTGAACATGCTCTGGGAGTCTACCACGAGCAATCAAGAGCAGACAGAGACACATACGTCAGAGTTAATAAGGGCAATATCCCGGTATGATAATGCTAACATTTCACAGATTACAAATCTCGAAGACAATTGAAAAAAATTCATTTCCAGACCCAGAATCAGCACAATTTCGACTCTTATCCCACATCATCCGCAATGGGTCTCCCTTATGACTTCGGTAGCAACATGCACTATACCTCGGACAGGTTAGTTCTTGTGAAAATCATCAGTAATAGAAGCAAATGAAAAAATAGAGCCTGGGTATTTGTTTCAGTTTCGCCAAGGACTATAAGATTCCCACCCTAATTGCTGTCGGGTCTTATGCTGACTATCAGAATTCGATGCGTGGTCATATGCCTTCGTTCCTTGACATCCTCAAAGTGAACAAATACTACAAATGCGATCGTCAGTTTTTTTTTATTAATTTTATCGTACGGATTCTTGTCTCAATGGTGCCTCTCAAAATAAAAACCATCATCCAATCTCAGAGAAATGCGCCAACAAAGCGAATCCGTGCAAGAATGGTGGATATCTCGACGTGAGAAACTGTGCAAAGTGCGTGTGTCCAGAGGGCCTAGGAGGAGCTGATTGCACTGGAAATGTAATCATTAGAATAATATGAACCTTGAAGCAAGATATATTTAAGCCTGAAGGTTGTGTGGTCGAACTGCAAGCGACAACTTCATACACGAAAAGGACCATCGAGGTTATACTTTGATCCTCTCACTCATATTCAACATCGTTATTCAGATGGGAAAATACGGTCAGCCTGCACAGCTCAAATACGACAATTGTGCCTACGTTGTCAAGGTAAGTTATTTTTCACAGGTTAATATTTTCAGTAATCATGTTTGGATTGAAAGCAGTAGATTACATCTCTTCTTTCAGGCCCCTGCCGGCAAAAGAATCGAAGTTGTGTTTGACGCTATTTACTCTGGATACGGAAGTGGATGCAGAATGGGAGGAATTGAATTGAAGACCAAGACCAATATGCTTCAGAGAGGATTCAGGTCGATTTAATTTTCGCTATTCCTTCAGATGATTATTTCAGATTCTGTCAGACTCCAACCAAGAAATCGTATTGGTCCGACTCAAACAAACTCCCTATGCTTGTTTGGAGCAATGAGGGTTCATTCCGTGCTGATATCCAGTATAGATACGGTAGAAGATGATGTTATTAATATCTTGGACAATTAATTTCAGCATAAGGAAGACTTGACGAGTTATTCGATGCAACCTTTCTCTTGTTCAAATAATCATTCAATAAAGTGCAATTATACAATCGTTTGTAAAGGATGTTTAAACAAATGAACATATAACTGTAATAACTCGGTATTGCACTTTATCATGGGTTCTTAGGACGGTAAACGATACAACAGTAAGACAGGAAAGCTCCTTGCTAGACCAAGGTCAATATTGGGGACAAATATGAATTAGAGCGAGACCGCTATCATACGATAGGATCAGAATTGCACGAGAGAAAACTAATAAATTCCCGATATATCAACAGTAAGGAAGATTGCCTATGAAAGAGTGAGTGTCGGGTGAGAAATCAGTAGCTAAAGCATTTGCATACAAGAACTGGATAGGTTGAGAGACGCTAAAGTTTCGAACGAAATTAAGATCGACGGACTTGATTAGATTCTGATGGAATGCATGAACGGACTATGATTGCTGAGATTACGCTAAACTTTGCGGGTATGCTTGACAAACTCATAATTTAGGCTATTAGCAACGGTAACGATACAATCTCAACATGACAACAACTCATAGGTTGTACGGAGGCAGAAATCGATAGACAAGTCTTTGTTTCTTCTCGGGTTTCTGAATGATTCCCTTCTTGTAGTATTGTCTCAATGATCGAGAGAGTTTGTCGTAGTTCATCGCTGATCGATTCTTCCGAATTCCCCAGAACTGAGCGAGCACTTGCGAATTCTCGATCTTGAAGGTTCCTGCAATGATTTCGATTGAGTAAGACACCGAACTGAGCTCAATGATAATATAACACTGAAGGGAGACCCTCAATGGCTGTTTTATGAACAGAGACGAATGAGAATGGAATCCAACAGGAATATACAGTATTATATATCGATAGCTTTTGATTGGGTTACTTCGCCTAGCATAGTGAAGGATTTGCGATACAGTATCAACAGTCGCTCACCTGCCAATCGATCGACCCATCTCACACATCCTCCGTACTGATCCGGGCACTCGAGCAGCTCACGAATGAATATCCAGAGATGGACATTGCCTCCGGTCCTGTGATACGTCTGACGAGGCAGTGACTGTTGCATCATCTCTGGCATGTAGGGAGGAGGAGGAAGTAGGGACATATCGTCATCTTCGTTCACTACAAAGATAGGATTTCATCCACATTCATTTAGAGTCGTTATGCAAATACCAGGTGTGACTTCGTTTACTAAAAATAAAGGAGTTGTAAAGCAAAGAACAGGTATGTATGTCTCAGACTCATATTTTCTAGTCGGATAGCAGGGATATTCGAAAAGTGTATCAGTCACGATATAAGGCAACTCACTCTCGTCTCCATCGGACTCCGAGTCTGTTGGAACACTGTTGGCGATGGGGAATTGAGGGAAGAACTGTTGGGGAGGAGGCATCGATTGAGGTGGGACGGACATCATCTGTTGTTGATGGGGCACCATCCCGTGTTGCTGCTGCTGTTGCTGTTGAGCGACCATGGCTGGAAGATGAAGATCAGTTATCAAATAGGAAACTCCATATATAGATTCAACATTTCGGTTCATGATCGTTAAATTGAGTGAACTATGATGTATGATAGGCAATTCTCAAGATGCTCTATTATATACGCCTCTCATATCTAGTACCTCCTTCGCAGTCTCCCAAATATTTTCATTTCTTAATCCATGTTCCTTTGCACTTTTCGTCTCACTTGAACAATTAACTCACCATTTGGATGCTGATGATGGTGTTGTTGCTGCTGTTGGGGATGATAATATCCATGGTGCATCTGCTGATTGTACATCATCTGCTGATGATCTCCGCCCATTCCCTGTTGCTGAGGCTGTTGATGGGAACAGTAGTTGTTATTGTCGTTCTGAAATCGATGAATTGATAGTCAATCATTCTACTAATATCAGCAAAGGTAATAAATACAATATCTTATTGAGTGCGATCGCTAATCTCACTAATTATTTGTGTTCACTAAAGGTTAATTTTTATACACACCAAACGATTGCACAGTCACAAGTAAACGCTAGATGGGACACATTGGAAAGACAAGTAGCCGTGTTAACAATTCTATATTAAATATTGGACGAATAGTACTAACCCATTCCTGCTTGACGATCATTCCATTATCAGCAGCCGTTAGACATCCACTCTGCATCGATTGCCCGTGTGAGGAAGCGTACGTGTCGAACGCTAAAGTGATTCATCCAATTATACTCGAAACTTCCCCCAGACTTTTTATTGATTGAAAGTAAAAAAGATGGGTAAAACTACCGAAAGCATTGTTGAAGGCAATCTCGGACATAGGGGAAGGACGACAAAGGAGAAGGGAAAGAAGTGAGGGACGTCCTCTCTCCTTTATTCCTACTTTACTCATCACTTATCACTCATACTACTTCTCTCTGCCTCGTCATTGAGAACTATTGCTCTCTTTCTGGTCACTGTACGATATTTGTAAGTGCTGAAGCTGAATAGGATCAATAGCTCCGACGACTCAGCGCCGCCCTTCCCTTTTGCGGCAAAATTTACCGCTCTTTGAGCCGGCGCCGCTAATGAGCAAGCGAGAACATATAGGGGGTGAAGCAAGGTATTACTCTAACAATCGAAGAGGCGATTCTTACTCATCGCTTCTTTCCACAAGCAGGGATAACATGGTGGAATAGAGCAACGACTGATGAAATATTTTCGAATAGCTCCATAAATCGAGCGGAAGGATTGACGTAGGGCAAATAGACTTTGAACTACTTTGGAACGCCAAGCTGTTGCTTGAAAGAGATTTAATCGAGGTCATTAATGTTCCAAATAACGGATTGCGTCACAATAGGCCAGAAAACAGCTCTAGGTGCAACGAGCACTCAAATCTGTTATAATTTCAGCTTTTCACGCCTTGGAATGTGTCTCATTGACATAGGTCTCATCTCGAGAAAGAATCATAGGAATGCAACGATTGAGGTGTTAATTTGTTTGTGAAAGAAGCTAAGCAATAGACGAGAGAAAGCCCGGGGAAACTACTACAGTTGTCTCACCCTTAATCAATGAAAAATGTAATGACTCTTGACTCTTGAATACTCATGATAAATGTATTACAATCCAAAAATCAAAGTATCTCACCCTGCTTCCACAATTGGACGTCCTCGTGTATCTGCTCTCCTCCCATTGGAAAGATGAGATCGAAGTCGGAGATCGTCATCTTCGTCAGATTGGCTCCAGAAATGCAAAAGGAGGAAGGGAGAGGAAGATTGCGCGCATCGACTCTGTGATGGATCCAACGGGCTGTCTGATCAGGAGTCCATGTGGAGATGTCTGAATCGAGAGCACTTTGATTTCTGAATCGAGAGAAGACAATCACTCATAACTAATCACGTTCCTTGTAAGATGTTTGAATCGAGAGCACTAAGAGACATTCTAATGATTTTTAGCAAGAGTGATTACTCAGAATATATCACTTTCCCTTCCATTCTATCCCTGTTTTCGAAACCTTTCCCTCCCTTTGATTGTGCACAAATGTCTCAATATCCACAAGCAGCTGATTCACCGCATCCATTCACCAGATGTAGGTTGGATTAACACATTCCACAAAAGGAGAGAGGGCTCGCCCTATTTTTGCAGAGTGTCCTCAGAGCGAAAAGGAGAGTGAATGGGGGCTAACTGCCGTATGAGTGAGTACTTGAGAGTCAGTGAGAATGGACAGTGTGTGTTTGTATCCCCTGGAATGGGAGCGGAGGAGTACTATAGATCAGAGAGAGAGAGAGAGAGAGAGAGCTACCGGATTGAGATGGTATATGGTTAATACTTTCGAAACCGATAGCTGGACATACATCACCATAATTTTCTTGAGAGCTATGCACAAAATGATGTGGGGATCTATCAAACGATGGAACATATAAAAATAAATGCATAGTCCCAGCTTGTGTAACAACAAGAGTGTATCAAAAGAAGGCTTTCATAATCTACGATCCCCAGAAGAAGTCCGGAATACGAATTAGACTCACTCAACGGCAACTGTAGATTGGCACAGACAGTGGTGTAATCCTGCATGTTCTGTCTCTGGGCGAGTTCCCACATCTCCTGCTTTTGTGTCGATTCCAGAAGAGATTCGGCTAAAAAGGCTCCTTTTCTATTTCATGCTCTCGATTTTCCATGCCCTCTGGCTGTTTTAAAACCGCCTATCAGAAAGGAAAGTCCATTCATTGCAGACCGAGTGGCACGGGGGAAGCACGCTTTCTTCCCAAATGTCAGAAGCAATGATAAGCGTGACTCACTGTGTGAAAGGGACTCATTGCGAGGGTAGTCGGTATTGTATCCATAGGAGGGAATGACTGGAAGGAGATGATGAGTATCGATAGAGGGGAGGGATGATACCTGACTGTTGAGTTGTCTGGGGATTGAAGGGAAAACAGTCATCATCTCCACTCTGAAAGGGCAATCGCTTGACAGGCTGTTTTAATTTAGAATCTGATTTACTTTACTCAAATGATTCAGATAGTCATAAGGATGGGTTCTAAAGCGTTTGTACTTGCTATGTATCTTATTCGATTTACAGTAGTCTCTCTAGTCACCTGTCCAGTGACCGTTCCCACGAGCCCCCAGATACTCTCCTCTGCCTATTTACTTTCCCTCCGAACGGTGTTCAAAGGCACTTTCACTTTCAACGAGAGACCTGTTCCCTCCTCCGGTGATCTTCCCCCTCTCATCTTCCTTCGTTTTTATCTACCCTCGGTCCACTCTCACTCTCTCCTCTCGAACATACATACAAAAACCCGTTCGTGACCCTTTCCTCACTAATCGACTCAACGGTGTGATAATGAGCGGGGAGAGTAGTAGTAAGACTGGTGATCAGGACTGGAATTCAGTGGGCAAAGCGCATTTCACTTTTCTTCATGGTACTACTGTTAGAATAATAATGATGCTGAGAATGAAAATCAATTGAATTACTGAAGCAAGGGACGATACGGAACTATCATTACAATATGCAACACAATAGACAACACGTCTTACCTTTTTCTGATATTCAATCTCGTCCGAGGCCTCTGAAGGATTTGTAGCGGTCTCGTCGAAACTAAAGTAATTTTATGTGGATCAAAAGATCAAAGATCAATCAAACCTGGTGTTATCCCTAATTGAATCCTCGGATGACTCAGTGAATGAGGGGTAAGACGCGGGAAAAGCATCGAATTCATCGTCATCACTCAATTGTGATGGACTGAGATCAGAAGAATTCCATGAATTAGATTGGAGATGATCATCTATTGAGCATGTTAGTAGAGAATTCATCTGCAATTGAAATTTGACAAATTGAACAAATGTGATATTGATACGCGCTTCATGTTAACCGGAAAGCTCATGGTAAGAGCGAATTTATCTTAAAAATACTGCAACGCGAGAAGAGCTATTAATATAGATGGATTTTTAGAATATTTTGCCTCCTTGGCGGTAATTGAAAGTCAATTGTGCAGAATGGAGGCTTCATTTTGCTATCGCCTCCCAATCATAAATCACTAGAGAAGACGAAGAGCTGAGGGCGTAGAGAATTTCGAGGAACAACTGATTTGTGATAATCTATTTTCTGCTTCGGCAATATGCAGTTGAATAGACCCCATATTGTAGGAATATGGCAGAAATGGTGAATGGAATATAAAGGATATGTAGAATGATCGGGATAGGGTCATCGATGAGAACGTGATAGGGGTAATTAACGCCAATATGGGAGGCGCCCATTATCGTGGCATGAAATAAATCAGAAGAAGCAATTGAGACGCTTTTCATATCTCGCTCTATCTCACGAGAAAACGAAAGGGAATGGGGAGGAAAGGGGGTCAACTGAGGATTGAGAGGTGAAAAGAAAACGAACTGGTCTTCCCTCCTGAGGAGGAGACCAGACAAACGAATACTGTAGTTAGGGAGGGAGAGCGGGGCGGGAAGGGGAAGGAAAAAGGAGAGAGAGGTCCAGGAAAGGGAAAAGTGGTTTGTATATGGAGAGCATCGAGAGTGTTCAAGTGTGTCAGAGATTGAAGTGATCAGCGGAAAATATATCTGGAAAGAGGGGAAGTCCAAACAGTCTCGAGAGCAATAGGGACGAAGGTCTGACGAAGGAAGGATAGCTAAGATATCGAATGAGACCGAATGGAGATGTATCCTCTGAGTCAAGCTAGGAGGTCAAAAGAAGCACTGTGAAAGGGAAAGAAGAAGGTTGGACACACCGCGGGGTACGAATTGGGTCAAAGTGTCGCTAGAGTACTTAGAATAGGGAAGGGTGAGTGAAAGGGAAATGGACATCTCTCGATGGTTTTTGATTCATCCCTCACTTCTTTAGATTGTAATGTCTCCCTCTCTTCCTTTCGCTCTCATTTCCACTTGATCCCAAAAGGGGAGGAAGAAGGGGAAAGTAATCGTGAGCTCAGGTCAACCTCTGAACTATAATGGGATGAGATGTCATGCAACACCGATTGGGGCCGCGCAAGCGATTTTATAGATATGAATGTGGATTGATAGGGAAGAAACCTCGATTGGTTTGACGAATGAAAGAACCAAATCATATGAATGAGAAGAATTATGTGGGTAGCTACGAACTGAAAGTGGACTGAAATTCAGGGTAATTTTGCATACACAATTTCTAGAACTGAGTAGACTCAAAGACGCTACCATAGGCCTTCCCAGAAAGCCAGTAGGAGTGAGCGGCATCCAATTCTTCATTGGTCGCATGCCAGAATGTCTCATTCCCATTTCCCGTGATTAACGACTCCCCTGTCCCATGCTCTTGCTTTTCCACATCCATCAATCGCACACCGTTTAATTTCTTCGAGAATTGACAAGGTGGAAAAAGCATACAAGCGGAATTGTGAGGGGGATGAGACATATTGCGACTAGGAGTAGTACAATGGAACGAGAGGTGGGCTGTGATTCAGTAGTCTGGTTCCTTTGTATATCATTTTGAAACCAGGATATCCTGGGACCAGCCTACTAAAACAGAATCAAAACGAGTACTAAATGGTTATTTAATGAAGACAATCATGGCTCTCATCAGGCATCTTCGCTTCTAGATTCCACACTCCGATATCGAGCGTCTTGGCGGGATGAGTGCCCTTTGTGATGTACTTGTTGGGAAGCTCGAATTTCCATCGGCGTTGGCACGGCTGACGGGAAAAGTTAATAACACCAAGTTAAGATTTCGTAGTTAAAAAGGCCGTTTAATGTAATTCCTTGTAATTTGAATATATGTTTGTAGATTGATGAAAAAACTCACGATAAGTCCATCATTGCAGTCGTGGTAGACCTTCAGATGCGGGTCGATGGTAGTCAATTCGTTTTCCCTTCCAGAAAGAACGAATCGGCCTTCGTCATCGGTGTAAGTCTGATCCATTTCGTCATCCGGGTTCGGTCCTAAAATGATCTGATTTTAAAAACAATGAGATCCTCACATTTTGTACTCAGGGTGGCATAATAATAAATGAGAAATCACCTACCGAAATCGTCATCGACGAGCTTTACTTGCACACCCTTAGCCGGAGAGTCACCGCACATGAAGACGCCCGATACCTGCAATTATATATTATTACTATATACAAACTAAACTGCTCACAAGAATATCGAAAGAAAGGTCTTTTTGTTTATTTTTAGACTGAGAAGAGTACTTACTCGATAGCTCTGTTCTCCAGTGAACTGCTCGGGAATGTCGATTCCCCAAGCGAAGGCGGCAATGATCAGTAGAGGGAAGATAATCAACTTCATCTAAAAACTCGGATTAAACTATGGAAATTGGGAAAAATTAAAGATATGAAAGCTGAATCGAACAGCTAAGCGAAACAGCATACATAATTGAAAGAACAATCACTTTATACCGAAAGGGAATATTGAAATGAAAGAGTTGACTAGTGAGTGGGTAAGATTCTAGTGAAGGCATGACTGAGATTCGGCTTCCAATTCGACTTCGAGATTCATCGTTCCGAGGTCCATTGCCTTTCCCGCCTTAAAGATTACGGTAGTCTTGATTATCAGGATCCTTGCTACAAAATAATAATCAAATAATACTCACGACAGTGCCACTGTAGATGTACTTGTTCGGGACGCGGATCACCCACTCTCGCTGGCAGGGCTGCAATTTAATTTATTTCCTCGTGATATTGATAGTAAGATCCAGAAATACCCCTTCCTCGACAATTTGTCAGTTTTATTGACGACTCAGCCTTCGAAAGGGCTCATCCATCACCAGACACTAATTTTAGAGAGCTCTCAACTCTTCTCATTGACTTCATCGTCGTGGGATGGGAAGGTTGAGAGTGGATCACTCAAGCGAACAAGTGAACCACTAAAATCCATCCCCCCATCATTCTCTTCCGGAGGAGAATCGGAGCCCGCTATTCCCCCCTCATATTGCCTCTACTGCACACTGCGCCCATCCACTTGTTTTCGGCACTTCGGCACATCTCCCGGAACCCCATCACCTTCCTCTACCTTGAATTTTTCGATGAGAATCTCACTTTCCATTCCACGAGCTGTATTCATTGCAATACCAATAGGGAAGGAAGGGAAGGTAGCTTACGTAGTCTCACCATGGCGGGAATCGCTGAGTTTTCGCTCATTTTGCTTTGCAATGACATCAATATACCTCATCTCATCCCTCAAATCTTCTCATCCCCTGACATTTTCAGCAGCCTTTTTTTTTCTAATTGTCTGCCCCCTGTCGTTTTTCTTTTTCTAATTGTCTACTCGTCCACCTCGTCTGGCCCTAATCGCCCATTTTGGTGTCATTCCAACCTTTCCGTAGTCGTTGCAGTCGTGGTAGATTCTGACTTCAGGGTCGATCGGCGTCAACTCCATCGCTGATCCTTGCAGGGCGAAGGTTCCATCGGGACCAGTCGTCATCGACTGAAGAACGTCGTCGGGATCGGGACCTGAAGCCATGCATTCTAATGGTATGACACTTGGTGAGTTCATGAATTTAATATTTTGAGGAATTCAACATTGAGAAATAAAAACAAATTTAGTACATCAAGTGAATTTCTATCCGAGCGCTCTGACAGATTTAATGCGGATCAATAGGTATCTGATTGTGATTCATTCGCTTTAGGGAGAACGGGAAACCTGCTCAGGTTCTGTGCAAAACGTTTTTTGAACGAGTGTCCCAGGCAACCATATCAGTTCACAAACCCTCACAACAACAAAATGTTCCTCGGTTTCTGATGTCAAAGTTCGTCACTGCGGCTGTTTTGAAGCGGTGAATTTTCAACAGCTGCTCATAACCGCGATCGAAGATTTAGTGGGAAAGAAATTCGAAACGACGGCCTTTTTATGAGTTCCCAGTCAAGCCATTCATCCTTCAAGCCTCCTCTTCAACTCAGATCGATGGGTGACAGAGAGGATCAAGGAGCCTCTTGTGATGGGAAAAGATCAAAGATCACTGACCGTCATCTTCATCGAAGAGTTTCACGAGAACTCCCGATGCTGGTTTGTCTCCACACATGAGTTTGCCCTTGACTGCCACAGCTTGAGTGCGGAAGGCAGAAGAGAAGACAACGATGGAAAGAAGAAGAAGTAACGAGTAGAGTCGAGACATATCTTCAATATGGAAGGAGTAAAGGAAGGAAGGGTCTACAAGCGATAAGAGTATGCGACTGAGGTAAAGTGGGGTCGGTTATAAAGAGAAGGAGGAGAGTTGATAATAGAGTTGGGATGCGAAGTGTCTCTCTCGGTCTTCATTCATTAATCTCTTAGTGTATGAGAGGAGAGGGAAGGGAGGAGGGAGAGGAGGAGGAATGAACAGGAGTCTCAATAGAGAGGGAGAAGGGGAGGAAGGAATCGGTCAGCTGCCAATCATCACACTGACTCATTCCTGTTGATCTACTCACGTTCAGACGAGACAATGGGAAGGGATCACATGATCAAACTCTATGCTCGATGCACTTTGATCTCAAGTGTGAGTCACTCGACCCCTGATAGGGCCCCTTCCCCTTCTGTGTGGGGGATGATTGTTTTGACTGAAGACACATCCGGAGTGAGAAAGGGGGCCACTCAAGAGAAGTCAACGATTCCCTTTTCCCGTCGACGATTTGGGGCTTCCTTACAGACATATCAGTGAACACCTATACATTCCGAGTAGTTAGTATCTTTCCTTGTCGTAGCTTCCCTCAACAGTCATGCATAGTCAGTGATTTTTATCTAAATTTTTCTATTTTGGTGTGCCTGAGACAGATTTCACGGAGAATACAACACCCGACAGTCCAAACATCGTCTAATTTTCTTCTGTTTTCAGATCCCGTCATCATTCCTCCTTCTGTGCGAGAAGAGGAAGACGAGAATCAGTGCCCACGAGACGAATCGAGTATGTGCAGACAGTCTTCCTTTCTTTGCCATTTTGCGCATCTAGTGTGAAATAAAATTACGTGTGCAAGTCACTCGTGCGATATACTCAAAGCCTGATAAGCTTCGGTTAGATTCATGAAGTCGGCTCTGCTTTACGGTAAGTGATGATTTTGTTTCTCCCATGTGTGAATTACCTGAGTGTCAAGCATTAGCAACTCTGGTAGTAACCATTAATTGCTTAGTTTCTGGATGCAGGTGAAACGTAAATATTATCCATGTCAAGCGATATCACAGTCGTACGACAACGCTAGGTGGGACCGGCGGTTGTTGCTGGAGTTAGTTTTAAACTCAATTCTACATATTTACTTCCTTATAGACGACCCAGACGAAGATTCCGAACCCCTCACCAAAGTGCCCACTCTGTAGGCCTGCAGTGATGCCTGGATAAAAATGATATGATATGACTTCCTCGTGCAAACTTCCTTCTTTAGTGTCACCACCACCCGTGTGCGACACTAATGATCTCGTGGCCGAACCTCTCCTTCGCATGCTCGAGACGGTCAAAGCAGAGAACGCCACGCTCAAGAGGGAAAGGATCCTGAGGATCTCTACTCTGAGGTAAGGCCGAATGCATGTTCTTCGAATGCTAGTTCCTGCGGAAGACAGCGCCGCAAGAAGATTGATATGGCTCTCTCTAATATGATTAAAAATCCTCGATGCCCTAAATGTATGTCAGAATTTGAATTGCGTCTAGTTATAAGGAGGATTCCTAGTTATTTTGGTGCCTTGTTGTGTCCAATGGGACTCCACATACAATATGGTTCACATTATTTTTTTGAACATTACCGAAATAAGATTGGGTTTCATACGGTGGTCTGAAATAGAGTATGGATAAACATTGTTCCCAAGTAGCTCAGACGGATCGTTTTCTTCCGTGTGGTGCCCAACATCATTCTACGGAAACGCCAAAGAACCCCAGAAGTTTTCGCTGTGGTGTCGGCTTTCGGCGCCTTTCATCTCGCCCTACCAGTATTTGATTACGAGAGAGGCATTAATTGACACCACGTTACTTCCAAGCCTCGTCACTACTACTATCTGCCGTTATCTTAGTGATATAATACAGGACAGGTGGTAATATAGACTACTCATTACAATTCCTTAACGCCTCTTCCATTTCTTTCTCGATTTCCTTGTCTATCTTTACTCTATTCTTTCCGGATACTATACAAGCGGCCTTTTCCCCGAATGTGTCTAGGGGAGCGAGTAAGACGATAGGGGTGTGAAGGGAGAAGAAGATGATAGGGAAGGTGTGTAGGCGATACGGAAAAGGGAATGGGCTGCATCTTCCACATGTTCACACTACACGTAACAAGTTTACCCATCCTTTTATGAAGTGGGGACGCCCCGAGACGCGAAATTGCCCGAGGCTACATCATATTTGCTCGTTTTCTTTCGCACACAGCTCATTCCATTTGATGCTGGTGGCCCATTCTCTTCCCTTTTCCATTCCCCGCCGACCGAATCCCATAGTGCTCCCTTCCTCTTAGGCCCCTCACATTACCCTGTCATTTCGGAGGTCCCTAACTCATCTAACTCGGAATCCCTAACTCCATTGATCTCATCGTCCCTCCATTATCTGGTCCTCAAGACCCGTCGCTTTTTCGATAGCCCGAGTATCTTCGCTCGTCTTCCCTCTTCTTCCCTCTTCGCATTCCATCAACAGTTGCTTTAGACTTTCGAGACGACGTGTTCACCCTTTTCTTCGCCCGTCGCACTACTTCACCACTTAGTCCATCCGTTTATCACACTATCCATTTAACGACTGCCCATCATTTCTCTCGCGAGATCATCCCGTGTTTATTAGTTGTCTTCTGCCAGGAACTAGAGCTAAATCGTTGAAGGAAGCAGAGAGGGATCAGAATAGAGCGGATTAGAGGTCAGACAGAGATGGGGTGTCTCAACACTATTCGCAGGCACAAAAGGTGAGATGATTTGATGGAATGAATCCCTTAAGACGTCAGGGGCTGACTGACTATTATGAAATTACCTATGGAAGTGCAGCGCATAATTTTAGGGTGTTTATGGGGTAACTGAACGTTAGGATGAGGATGTAATGGATAGGGTATGGGCAATAAAACACTCGGTGAACCCCGGAATTCTCCTATCTGTTGTCACTGGGGGAAGAAACCTCTCAATCACTTGGCAGGTCCCGTGACAGATGGAAACGGAATCGAGCCATGAATGGACGAGTGGTTACTGTAGAAGGAGAAGAGAGACCGAAACAACCGCATCCTGAGGATCAAGACACTAGCTTCTTCATACTATTCAAAGTGAGCCACACCTATAATGCTTCAGAATCGAATTCGATGAAGTTGAGTCCACAATTGTCAGGAAAACTCAACTATCCACGGATTTCGCGATCTTTTCGTATCGCCTAGTCGAGATCTCAAGTTCATATGGATTATTCTGCTGGTAATAGCGTCTGCGTTGACTGTACATGGTTGCTCACAGGTGAGACACATGGTTATTTCTCATTTTTCAACTGCCCATCCAGTTAGATGAAGTTGCCCACTGTATATCCCAGTTCTCTCCTAACTTCCCTGTCTAGGACTAATGAAGCGAAGCCACATGGGAAATTCTCTGAGTATTACTTCCTTTTCAGGTATTCTCGGAGTTTATGGATAAGAAAGTCGTTGTATCCTACTTTGTTCACGGGAATGGTTAGTTTGTGAAGATTATGAAGATTTATCGATTATGATGATCTTCTCAGATTCTCTGGAAGTTCCTGACCTAGTCATTTGCCCTCTTAATCGATTCAATCGTTCAATATTCGAGCAATTAAATATGAGTATGGGACTACGTCAATATGTAGAAATGACATATCCTGGAATATGGCCTCATGAGTTTCAAAATGTGAGTATAAATTGATCTATAAACTTAACGAATAGTAAGTTTTTCAGAGATCTGTCACAGAAACTTACAAGAATATGATTAAACTAGATTCGGAATTGGGCAGTCTACTTGAAAGTCTGAATACCACATTCACACGGTTCATTTCGGAAGTCAGTTGTTTGTTCAATCTAGAATATCGAGATTGGGGAAACTAGATACGAGGGGAATTTCCCTTTAAGGTCGTCTAAAATAAAGAAATAGAAATCCTCTCAGGCGAATCTTCCCTGCAGCGCTTTTCTCAATGAAGACGAGTGTTCTAAAGCGGAAGAGATTCAAACATTTGCTGGAAAATGCTTCCGACTACCAGGAAAACGGCAGGTACGCCGTAATTCCCTTTACACTCGAACATCTAGTCTGTTTTGCAGTCACTACCCGGGTTCGGACATGGTCGCAAGGTTATTATAACCCTGCCCACAAAATATTATCATCCTGGTGCATCAAACATTGCTAATGATGGAATACTAGTAAAATTGGCTGCAAGCAATAAAGGAATTGATAACGACGTCAATTTTGTTCCATCAGGTTTCACCATTTATTTTTCGGTTAAAAAATAAGTTTCAGGCACTCAAACGCTAATTTCTATCAGTGCAACAAAGTACAATTTCATGAATGATCCGCCCAAATTCAGCTGTTCCGAAGGAGATAATCGTAACTATAGTAGAGTATGGTGCTTCGATGTAAGAACTGTATTCTATTATCGCTTTATTAATTGTGATATAGGCTTGCCTAATGGAGCGAGCCGAAATGGCATGCAACTGCTCGTTAGTCGCATCTATGGATAAGAAGCACAATAAAATTTGCACGGCCTTTGTAAGTACTGAATGACTTATAAGAATAAAATAAAGATTAACTTTCCGGAATTTACTAAATAGTTCAGGAACTCGCTCGTTGCTACTATCAACACACAGATCACGGCGAATCCCCAGCGAGCATTCGGAAACAGCAAGAGGTGAGAAATTGTAATAAAAATCGATCACTTCACACATATTGTAATGTAGAATATATGATAGTAAAATATTAAAATGGTTTAATTCTTTTTGATTATTCTTTTTCAGTGCAAGGCTCGATGCACCGCTCCCTGTGAGTACTGGACCTATAGTAAGACTGTATCATACGCCAGTTTCCCTGCTGCACATGTAAGATTTGTTTCTCCAAACACCCAACCTGTGTTATCCCAAATATTCTCTATGTGTGAAACTCGACATAACTGATCTTGCTTATTACAGGTTCGAGAGCTGATAGACTCTGACGAAGAATTCGATCAATTGAAAAGGACGATAGTCATCGATGCATTCTACACTGAGTTGGAGTACACAGTCATCAAGCATATTCGGAATCTACCTCTGTCGTCGGCTATAGCACAGTTTGGAGGTGAACCACATTTGCAAACAATTTTGAAATTAAATTTCGTGACGTAACGCTTTTCCCACTTTCTGTCACAACAAAATCAAAGTGACAGATTTCGACGTGATTGGTGGCACTTTTAACGCCCTCATTCCTCTTTTTTTCATTTTGAGTGAATATGAAGAGTAGGCGTCGTACTGAGAAGATCCTGCCATTTGAGAGGCTAAGAGGGTGTTTTGACGATGGGTAAAGCAAACAACAGGCGCTCTTGAGGAAATATCTAGGAACGAGAGGCGTTTTCGCTTGTGTTATTGGTCTAGACGTCCCTCTTCTCTTGACGTTCTAGATTCACACTCTCTTGCGATGGCAATTTTCCGAGGCTTGAATACTTAAAGTTCGAATTTCACTATCACGTGAATAGTTAGAGCAATGCCTTGCAACATCGGAGGAGAAAAAAATGGACATAAGGCTTGAAGTTTATCTAACACAGGTCAACTCTCGCTATGGGCCGGCGCGAGTGTAATGTCGATGGCTCAGTTGGTCATATACTTCATCTACATACTCATTCATCACATAATCAAGTTTGGAGAGCGTAAAAGGCAAGCGCTAGCGGCCGGTAGAAGGCTCTCTCAGAGTCTGAAGGCCATCAGGAATAGAAGGAAGTAAGTGTCGTGTCGTCTACTTCTTCCACTTTACATTAGTTAGTCCTTCCTTACCCCATTCCTTCCTTATCTAATTGAGCATGTGCACTTCTTCTGCTCCTATACACAAAATATGTATCTATTTACAATTCTATGCATGAAATCAACAACTATAACAGCACAAGCACATTTTTTCCTGTTGAGCACAGTTACTTTACCGAATAGGAGGAAAAGTACAATACAGTACTTTCAGTTCCCGTTCGCCGGCGTTCAATTCGCGACCAGAAGAACTTGCTTCTTCTCTGTCTCCTCGTTGTGCAGAGGAGGAAATAATCGATATCGAAGAGGAATCATCACCATCCCGAAGAGTGTCGATCAATCTCTGATTGCAACACTCCCTCTCTCTCTTTAATAATGCTCTCAGTCTGATGTCATTTCCCTTTCGTGTCTTCCTTTCCAGGTGCTCATTTGTCTCCATTCTCCCACTATCGAACAAGCTTATCCCCTATAGATCACCATTTGGGTCACTACTGTGTCTGTTAAGAATACTGTCTATCTCGCTATCGCCATTCCATTGATAAATATGCCTTCTTAATATTTTTCTCAAAATTTCATCACTTCACTAAATTTTGTTCTGAGTGATTACTCTAGTCATTGCCGAGTAGGCTCGAGATACAATTTTATTAGAGATAGCAAAGGGTTAATGCACAGACCGGGAATCGAACCCGGGGCTTCCGCTTACCGGGCAGGAGTTCACTAATAACTAATGATAACTCACTTCACTAATAACTAATGATATTCAATCGCTCATTTTCATTCATCAATCCTAAATTCTAACTCATTTTCTACTCTAAACACCAATAAAAAGAAGGATTGGCCATCTGGTCCGTTCGTTGCTTATTCATGCATGGTCCCATTTACCCGAGAGTGCATATCATATTTGCGTCGTCAATTCCCATTCTTCTCTTCTTCTTAGAAGGCAGAGAGGGATAGTCAGCCTCTTCTTCCCTTCATGGGGCTCTCTCTTATCACTCTTCTCGATAAGCCGCGAAGATGATTGCTTTCTCTCCCCCTTTTCTCTTCCTTTCCTTCACATTCTGATGACGGAGACGAAAGGCCGAAGACCGAAATTGTCACTCAATCCTCCTCCAATAAGCACTCATTGTTTCCTCGCCCAATCGTGCACCACTGACCTACCCTATATGAATTCGTCCGACTTTGCACTAAAAAATTCCCAATTTTGCAGCTCGTTCAGCCATTAATTCATTGATTGCCAATTATCGATTGTATTTCAAAAATCATGGATATTCCAGAGAATGGTCGAGTCGGCACTGCACGCAAACCACTCCAACCGCTCCTCTCGCGCGGGTACCCTCGAGGTACGGTAGCCCTCGATTACCGTATCCAGATTATCGGTTTTTACCTCTGAATATCGATTGTTCAGCACAAGTCTCGAGCATCGACCGGTAACTCGAATGCTTCGACCATCAAGGAGATCCAACCGGCAATTCTCGATGATGCGACTATGGAATCGGTGAGAATTGTGCTCTTTTACGTGTTCCAACAAATTATTCCGGACAATTGGAAGCTATTCGTTTCATAGTATACCTTTTTGGACCCAGAAAAACTTTGTTGAAGCACCCAAAATGGACCAGCGCCGAGAATTCTGAAACTGAAAACTAATCGTCCAATTCTTATTCTCCATCCGTCTCTCGTTACTAATCCCGTCTAATACGAGATGGTGACTTGAATCATTTTCGCCTAGGTGATGATTTATGTCCCGGTCTCTCACTATGACATTTGCAATAACGATCGGCGCATGTCCTTTTTGTTCGAACGCTTTGTCACACGTATCGTGTTCCTTGTACCGGCCGCAAAACTATAGTGCCCTGATTTTGTGCCCTGATTTTTTTTTACTTCGACTGTGTAACATATAAGTTCAAGTATTCATTGAATTGGGCAATATATTGCTACCCTTGCCTGTCTATCGCAGAAGACAGAGCGCTCAGTGAAAGATCAGCTCTTGCGTGACCAGTCCATTCTCGGCTGGATCTGACCATTTTCAATATATCCCCCCCCCATTCTAGATCTTCAACTCGATCACTCTCCCGGACGTGGAATTCTCGCACAAGCAGGCTGAGATGAGCGTTCTCGACCACTTCGACACCGCCCTGGCTAACGAATCCAGCCAGAGCTATCGCTCTTCAGTCTCGGAGGTGCCCAGCTCCGCTCCCTCATCGCTGGTTAGTTTCGATATCAATCCCCTCAATCATGTCGCCCGAAGAGTATCTTGAGAGAACAACGGCCTTCAGATACACCATCTTGATCAGTGCCCTGAAAGCGACACTGATAAATATTTTATTGTATTGTATCGCCCCAATAATGCAAACCGCATATAGATCACATCATTACCGTGTAAAGAGTGGGGAGCTACCGTAGCCAATTTGCCATCTTAACATACCGTATCTTCAGGCGGAACACGTCGTAGCCGAGATCGTCGCTCATCGCGTGGCTGAACACGTGATCAAAGAGGCCATCATCGATCATGCACTGTGAGTGAGAAGAAGGAGTCATTGGACAAACACACCCATTCATCGCCATGTTCCCACTTTTGAAGCGATCTCTACCTCTGTCTGATCGATGAAACAGAGAAAGCAAAAAAAAGGAGAAAACGAAGTTCACTCCAGTCATTCTTTTACGGCTTTCACGTCTCACTCACTTTTGCTTGATTTGATCGACCCCTGAAGTTGATTTTGTATTCCTAAAATGTGAAA
The DNA here is from genome assembly GCA_900490705.1 of Pristionchus arcanus. NCBI lineage: Eukaryota > Metazoa > Nematoda > Chromadorea > Rhabditida > Neodiplogasteridae > Pristionchus > Pristionchus arcanus. The sequence goes on along the minus strand of LS488742.1, from coordinate 189,803 downwards.
TATTTAGCCACCAGCACGAGCGCGAGCGTGAGGTGCTCCACGAGCTGGCCAGACTGAAGATCGAACAGGTATTGTAACATAGCACATCTTACCTTATACATACAGTACGCTATCCTACCGTAGCCAAGAGGTTTCCTACTAAGACCTATCGTATCTTGTACATTGCCAAATAAACGCAGAAGCCTTACACTTAACGAATCGATACCGTACTTGTACGCACAGTAACCTACCGTACCCAATCGATATTCCTCCACAGGAAGCGATGGAACGTGAGCGCGAGCGTGCCGCCGAGTTGATGGCTGAATTGGAAGATCAATTCGAGGAGACCATGACGAATGCGAGCAGAAGGAGCAGCGGTGAGACCGCATTTCTATATCCTACAGTAGCTAAAGAAGATTACCGTAATCTTGCTATAGAGACTTCTACCGTAACAGCCGAAATCTATCCAGTGGCAGTGTAATGAAGAAATACTATTCAGTGTACTCTCACCGTTCATTCGGCAATCTCTCTCCTCGTCATCGTTCGATGACTGTCGATTCTCTGGCATCCCTGGCCGAGTCCCGATTCGGACAGATCGATATCCATGATGACAACGACGAATATACGGTAAGCGAGCGCAGTTATTGATCACTGAAGTGAATTGAATGTATCAACGATTCACTACTCCCATTTGTGAGTGCTTTAGATGAGCATCACAATCCGATTCAATCAATATTCCAACGCCCTCCAATCCTCTTCCATTTGTCACTTCCTTTCCTCTCTTTCTATCATGACAAACGGCTTATCACTCTGACTGAGCGAGAGAGAGGCTTTGTGCACATTTTATTGTCGCTGATGAGACTCAGCGTGGGCTGAGCTGTGCAAAGACAATGGGAAAGGGAACGTGATGATTGTGTAAACGCCGTGTATTGGGAACTAAAACCCGGAGACGGTAGTGAATCGAGAACTGACTATTTGCAGGCAGAGGAACTCGACCTTCACCACAACGAAGTCGCCTACCAGAGAGTCAAGAAGGTGAGATTGGGCGATTAAAATAAGTAATATTTAAATTAATCACATTATGCAATTAAAAAACGTGATTTGCAATGCAAAATATATAAAGTCACTTCGCGCTTCCACACTATTTACTCTCGATATCCCATCGTTCGTCACTCAACACGACCGGAACGGAAAATTCGCTATTTAGTTGTCATTGATAATAACAATGTTACAATATATTTACTAATAATTTGTACGGTCAGAACTGTTCGCAATGATATTAAGGATCTAGCGCTGTAGCATTTAAGCGTTTGCATCTGGAGGAACCTCGGAAACTCTGTTTAGCTCTGACAGTACAGTACACGCTCAAAACAACGCTTTCCTTTTGTTATTGTTGTTATTTTGATTCGAGTACATTAAATATTAAATATTCTTTAGCCGAAGACCTTCTCTGCTCCTATTCCTCCTCTCGCTCGTCGTCCCAATGAGGAAGATGTCCTTCAACTGGAGGCATTCAATCACAAACTCACCCAGGCAAGGCAGGAGATCGCCTTCCTCGAGGCCAGAGTAAGTCTCTTTACTGATTAATT
>LS488742.1:145260-188230 GCA_900490705.1 Pristionchus arcanus | reverse complement strand
TATTTATTATAAATATATTATTTATAAACGAGGCCTGCAGGATTGTGACCATGAATTTGAGCCATTTTTCAATCTAGAGAATCGAGTATATTAACCAAAACTAGACGGGGCGATAGAGGCCGTGTTGGATCTCTCTTAATCGTGAATTATGACGACTTGTAGTATTGATTTACTTATTCTGTTTCTAAGATCGTCAAACTAGAATGGTTGTTGCTCATTATCAAAGTGAAGGAATTTATACCTTTTCAATCTTACATTAAATACAATTAGATTTGGCTGAAAAGTCACTTGTTTAGGGCTGTACTCATGTGCACCACAAATACATTTAAAATAGTATATATTTGTTAATTTCTTTTTATATTTATTTAAAATATAATTCAGATCGCCGAACACGAGGCCCTTCGTGCTCATCGTGCCGCCTCCATTGCGTCCCATCGTCATTCCTACCATGGAAGCACCCATCACGACAAGTGGGCTAGTAAGTTAATCGACCTGGGTTTGCCTATTTATTATTATTATTATTTTTATTAAAAACGATTTCGACCAGGATAAATATGATGTGATGTGAAAAACCATGAGAGTCATTGAGTGAACCATCATTCATTTGTCTGTATTTAATCGTCATTTTTCATTTTCAATTAAAAATATATAAACTCTAGGCGAGGTCGATGCCATCTACGAGGAGGACGTCGGTGTGAGCCCTCTGGCACGTCATCAGATCGAGCATGGAACCGAGGTAGGAATTTAACCTTTCTGATCAAAATTGTTCACTTTTCTTTTGTTTGTGGCAAAGTGATGTCAACAAGAAACACAATGGTACTTCCTTTCAATTAAGTGTTCTATAATAAAAAAATTGTAGCTCGCTCGCATCGGAAACAGGACGCTGATCATTCCTGCCATGCATCGGGTCGAGTCATTCAGCACTCAATCTATTCACAAGTACATTATCGGAGGAGAGGCCGAACCCCATGATGATGATAAGGTGATCCTTTAGAATATATTATATTTATTGACATATTAAAACATGATACACCACTGCTGAAATAAGCATGCTACAATTCACTTTTATTCAATTGGTACTTCTGGCATTCAAACCCTACAAGCCTTCTTGTTCGTCTCTTTGTTTTACTGTTTTGCATTGTATTAGTAAATACCCATTGGCAGAGATATTCTAGAGTGGCCTTCTCTCCATGCAACCGATTGACCTGATGAGCTCGAGTGAGAGGGCCACTATAGAGTAGATGATCCCTGCTAAAGGGTATTTTCTAATGCACTCACTAATATAATGAACCAGATCCAATCAAGATGCAATCAATAGATATCAAATCCACAGTTGTTTGAAAGCCAAGAAGGATCTCTAAATCCACTCCACTGGTTCACAAAACATCAAAATAGAGAGAAATTTTAAACCAATCCTCTAAGATCGATATGATCTAACCGGTGGCAATAATTTCGAATAAAGCAAATTACGGCTACAACCCATCCCCCTCCATATTTATCAGTTGTCTAGGTCCACAAATTCTGAAAACATGCAGTGCAACATGCGAATATAATAACAATCACTGGAAATGACCTAAAACAATAAAAATCATAAAGCTATTGCATATGTTTAAATATAAAACTTTCTCAGACCGTCCTTCTGTTCGGTCCCAAGGGAAGTGGAAAGAGCTCGCTCATCAACTCGATGCTCAACTTCCTTTACGACGTCAAGAGAGAGAACAAATTCAGGTAAATTAAATTAAATATTTTACAATTTGTTATTCCTTGCAAGTGCTTTGTTCTTGCTTAATCATGCTCATATTTGCCACGTTTACGTCACTTTGCCCCATCATCTTATCATTGTGACTGTGAACCGATTGAGGAGTGAATAAGCATTGTTTGAGTGTAGTGATAAGAAGCTCTATGCCAGCATTATTATCCCCATGAAACTACAATATTGAAAGTGACAAAAGTTTTTAGATTACATAGAACATAGAACACCAAGAAATGGCTGCCATCGGAAAAAAATAAAAATACTCAGAATATCGAATATTTAAGAATAAAATTTCGAAAGCTAAGGGAACTATATTTGCCTGTCATTGTGCAGATGCGATCTCATATTATAGACGTTGAGAATATGAGAATAGAGCTACTATATCTCAACATGAAATTTAGTTTATAATACATCGATTCGTTCAGATTCGTCGTTTCCAACGGAATCGAGGCAACAAAGGGAGTAAACGTCTACGTCTTCAATAATACGATTCTTCCCTACTCCGTCACTATCGTCGATACTCCCGGAGTATCGAACGAGAAGACCAAGGGATCCGAACCTACTGACAAGACCTGCTCCACTCTCATCAAGACTTGGTTCGAGAAGGTACGATTCTCTTCTGCATTCTTCATTCTTCTGATTTGAAACTGGCTCAAAAACTTTTTTTTTAAATCTCGAACAACTATTTTTAGGCGAGATTATGTTGAAAAATCAGCCCTCGATAGGCCTCTTTTGGCATACTGTACGAATTTTCCTCAAACTTTCGGCCAATTTTTCCGGGTGTTTCGTTTGGTTTTCTACATTTCCTGAATTAAAATTAAAATATTCCTATTTTTTAATGTGAATGTGCACGTGGTCGAACCCTATTAGAACTCATAATGCATAAGTGCAACTTAATTCATGCAGAAATGGCTTTGCCAGACCAGGATCCATTTTGGCTCTGTGGAACTCTAATCGCTTTCTGATCCGGAAGTATTTATCTAAGAATCAATTTTAAAATTTATCATGAAAGAGCAACTGCACTACTTCAGTCTGAATCCATTACAAATACTTTCATTTAACCCGTGCAAATGGAGGCCAAAGCAAAGTTCACTGTGTGTGTCGAGGCCCACTTGAATACAGTGTGTAATCTCACAATATTGATTCCATGGTATTTTGGCTAAAAAACGAAATTTTTGACCTTCATATACCGCAATATTTTTATTATGCCGGTCCCTGTTGATGTAAAGGAGTCTTTTCCTTTCCAATCGACAACGTTGTGACTGCGTAGGAAGTCGTTGTTAAGTTGTCCCCAAATGTTATGGGAACGATGCCTTACTTCTACATTTTCCATTCAAAAACGTCTTCGCGTAGGAAGTTGTAAATACGTCAATCGTGAAAGCTAAGGGAATGAGAGTTGCTACTCTATCTGGGGAAACGATCTGGTCTTTTGGAATGAGAAGCCAGCGAGCACTTACGATTGCGAAATATCTCTCTTTCGGCTATGTTCTCTCTTCAGTCAGAGATACGATAAATCATTGGAAAAGGAGAGAGACATAGCATTCATTCACGATTGCACAGTGCTACTTTAGTTTGAGTGAAAGAAATGACTGATAAATGGGCTCGCGTAGGCTGCAATCGTTTCGTTGAGGATAATGTGAGGGTAGGAGGTGAATGAGATTGCTGAAAGGTGATGATGTATTACAGTAGGAATCGAGAGGTGAAACAATCAATAAAACAGAAATAATTTTAAAACCTTGGATGTTCTTCGAAGACATTTAGAGTAATTACCTTTTCGTCCTACCGTAATCCGACAGAGGAGACGGGCATATACGATTTTAACATTGTAACGCTTAGTGGGATGACATGGTATGAATTTCACGTTCCATACAGACCATCAATTTCAATTACTTTCAATATTATCCCTACCGTAATCCTCTTCCCTGGACCGAAATTGGCCTTGTGCTTCATTCTGTTATCATTTGCTTCCGGATTTTTCCATATCGCCCACGGGAAATTGAGGACGGAGCAATAAATTCCCGTGACGTTAATACTGACGGGAGCGAATTTCATTAAAGAATTTAATTTAAATGATAATTAAATTACAATAATTTCATTACAGGAGCTGATCTCTAACGGAAAGTTCCGCCTTGACGCTATCTCCGTTGTCCTTCGTAAGTAAAAATTATAATTTCGAAAAGAATCAATCAATATTATTTTCAGGCAACGCTGAATCCCGTCTGGAGTGGCCTTTCATCCACGAGTTGGCTGCTATCAAGAGAATGTTCGGAGATGATCTGAAGACCAACGTGCTCCCCATCATCACAAACACTGAGGTGAGATTCTTGCTCATTATTCCCTCGAAAAATATCTTGCCATTCCAATGTTTCCAGTTCTTCCAGGATCCTAGATCCCCAGTCCCTACTTCCCCTTCTCATTCTTTCCCTTCTCCTTCTGCCTTTCCTCTTTCCTTACTGCCTTCTATTCATTTTCCGAAGATGGGAAAGGGCTCATTAAAGAGAGTGCGGAATAAGAAAGAGACGAGGTAAAAGAATGAGGTTGAAATGGCGAATGGCGAAAATGTGATGGAATGTAATGGATCGGCAAAGTAGTAGATGATGGAGTAGGGTTGATGGCATTCAGATTCGAAGAGGAAATGATCTTTGATCTTTGAGGTTCTCCCTCAACCGGTGGCCGTTCGAGCTCTCGCCTCTGCCAATATCGCATTCCTCCAGTACTACAAGGTTTGTACTAATACGGAACAATGGATAATACCGTGTCGACGTTGGATATGGGGAGACTACTTCTAATAGCTCCATTGTGACTCTCAAAAAAGAACAGCCTATTTCTGAACCATATCACCATTCCGCCTATTGCAGAAACTCAATAAACATGCTTTAACGTTAGGTGCTCATGAATTTTGGAAAAGGACGACCCCCTTTTCATCCCTTTCAATTTCCTCGAACGCATCTCCCTTCTCTTCCCTCTTCTCTCTTATCCCCTCTCATTCGGAATCGACATAAGAGAGAAATGGGCTGTTGTTCTCATAGGAAAAGGAAGCAGAAGAAGAAGAGGCAAAGAATGCATCTCGATGAATCAATCCCAGGAATGAGAGAAAGACCTCACATGGGAGAACAAATGAATAGGAAATGCGCAGGATAACATGGTTTTGCCATCGTTTTTCAAGCAAAATGTCATGGGAACGGGATATCTTGACTACAGTAGGCGATGATGTTATAACAACATCTAGACTACTGACAAATTACGAGTTTCAGACATTCTAAGCATGGTGTAAGAAGATAGATAAGTCTAATTTGATGTTTGGTGAAAAGTTTTCCATTTTTTTGTTCAGGTGAACAACGCCGGATTCTTCCCTGAGGCCGTTGAGGATATGACCAAACTGAAGCACAACCTATTCTATCGTGCCGGAATCGCCTCTCTCGAGACTTATTTCAAGGTAGAGTATACCTTGATTACCGTAGTCTCAGAGGAGACGACGGTCGAATTACTGCTCTTTATGTTGAACATATCCATCAATATCCGTAATTTCAGGATCTGCAAGAGCTAATCCATCCCCTTGTCGCAGTTCTTCGCTCTAAGGCAGCCTTCGCTTCTCTCGGAGATGCTTCCCTCTATTAATTGCACCCAATTTCTCTTCCGAATCCCCTCCACTCACTCCCTTTTCCCACTTGTTTCCGGCCTATCGCTCAAGTACCTCCCGATTTATGACTCCCAGACTAAGCAAAAAGTATACCCAACACAACCAAAAACCCATTATTTGTGCACTGATTAGTAAGCAGCCTGTAGCCCACAATTACCGTAGCCCGACACTAATAACATGTAAGAATATATATGTAATATTGATAAAGTATTCATCGATTTGAATTTCCCTCCTCCCCTCACAATGGTTGTTTTCCATTTCTATCTCGTATCACATGAAAACGGAGAGTCGAATACGTCTCCCTAGAAACGGAATCACGCTATCACTTCTTTCTCTTCTTTCACTCATTTCTTCAATTCCGCCTGAGATTTCGATTTTCCTCCTTTTTTATACTGAATAAGAGAAAAGGCGATGCGCTTGAAATAGGATTTGAATAAGGAAATGAAATTGAGGATTAATTCCAAGCCAAACGCTCATTGAAATACAATTAAATGACGCGCGAACGCAGAATTAAGTGAAGAAATAAAGAAAAATATGACGTCATAGTTGATTTACTGACTGATTGCGTGCCTTTGTCCACACAGTTTGCTTACTCTTCCTTCTCTCTCTCTCTCTCGTCCATTTCGCAAGCTATCCATCTCTAGTGATGACTCATCTGCACATGTTGCGACCCTTCCCTTTCCCTCCATTCCTTTTCACCTGATTCTCTTGCTTCTCTCCCGTCTTCAATAACTTCTCAATTTCATCTGTTTATTGATCTCTCTCACCTCAATCGATCCCCTTACCTCTTTTGTCCCTCAATTTCGTGGTTCGACACTCTTTCACAACAGAAAGTGATAAGGGAATCGATGACTAGGCATCGAGGGAGAGAGATTAACCATAGCCTATTCTCTCGCTTGTTATTCACCGATTCACTCCATTCTAGAATGTCGCTCAACACCTCAACCACTCCCGATGGTCGAGGAGTCCTCGTGTACAATGGAGAACTGTGCGTTTCTCTTGAATTTATATTTTCGTGCCTGGTTCTGTTTTCACCCAATTTCAGGATTTTGCTGTACACAAAGAACGTCGTCATGAGCTTTGATGGCAACGTCCAACCCTACTTCAAGGGAAAGAAGGAGGGATGCCTGTATCTCACCTCTCACAGAGTCAGTTCTTTTTTGCGTTTCATTTCGAATCGAAAAGGTTCGCTGCCTTCCCCCTCTTTCACCTTCTTCCATTTCTCGCATACCCCATATCTAGCGTTGACAAGTGAAAGAGGGGAAGAAGGTACAAAAAACGGGGAAAAGGAGGGAAACGAGCTGGAAAAGCATGTGACAGCCAAAGAACTGAAAGCACTGATATCAATGACAACATAAATGACCGAAATTCGAAATTACAAGGAGAAAAGTCCGAGCATTGATGTCGTAATGATGACATGAATCATTCGGTCATCAGACTTACCACTGTAGGTGTCGAGTCATTGCTCGAGGAAAGATCGTCCGATCAATAGCATAAACTGTTCTTTGAATTATCATCCTACAGCATCCTACTACTTTATTCCTTTGGGACTGCACCTGTTAGTTACGGTAGCTCTACTCGCTTCTATCCCCTCTATTTGCAGATCATCTTTGTATCTGGCAACACGGGAACTCCCTTCCGTTCCTTTGCCATGCCCTTCTTCGGTCTTCAGGAGGTGAAACTGGAGCAGCCTCTGATGGGCAGCAACTACCTCAAGGCAAGCTCCCTTTAATCCCCACTACCTCTTAGCTTGAGCGAAAGAGCATGTGAAGGACAGAAAAAAAAATGTGTGCATCATGCTATGCATCACCCGATTATTGACATCTACGTCAAAGCAAGTCGCCTTCATTTACTTTGATTCATTAAAATTGTTTTATCCACCTGTATTTGGTTGTGGTGGAACTTGAGTAAAAGATCATGTGAGGGGGAGAATGAGGTCTTTGGACCCGACTCAAAGGCGAGTCAAACTTGAATCACATCACATTCGGTCTTTATCAGATATAGTACGGCAGTAGTTATGTCATGTCTCGTGGCGGGACAGTTTTTTTACGATAACTTGAGCGAATAAGCACGTGAAGGATATAAAGTAGCTTATGACATCCTAAATAGAACCGAACTTTGTTTCGATCTACCTCAAGACGAGAAAACCAAACATACGAGTCCATTATAGCGGATGTATGCCAGCTCGCATTAGGATCAAAAAGCACTTTGGAATACCAGGGAGAAAGGGAGTCCTTTTTGGATCCGGAAATGGTTGGATGACAAGGATGGATAATTCTCGAGAATCTTTGCAGGGTCACGTACAGGCGCTGCCTGGGGGTAACTTCGGCGGAGAGGTCAAGTGGAGACTGTCCTTCCCCAAGGGAGGATGCATTGACTTCGGCCAGGCACTCCTGGCCGCCGTCCATCTCGGTTAGTGAAAGAAATTGCCAATCGAACTCCCTCACATCATTTCGGGTTCTTCGGGTATCTGAGATGTAGTGAAAAGCCTTAATGATACATACGGCTCTCTTTCGATTTTCGAAACTATTCGACCGGCGAGAGAGCACGTGAAATGGAGAGAGTGGCATCTTGCAAAGGGAGTGACACACAACAGTCAGCAGTGGCCATCGAGAGTTTCATGGGAGTGAAAAGGGAAAGACGAGGTGGAATGGGATCTCTCGATTACCTGTGATCTATACGTGTGCTAAAGGCGGAACATAAACTATGACCGCTCAGTTTCTCGAATGATTTAGATCGTGAAACGAGAGAGAATGTATTACAAAAACGATAAACCGATAAAGACGGTTCGGTAGTGGAAAGATGGATATCTGATGAGATTCTATAGGAAGGGAATACTTCCTTACCTAAGAGAAACAATGAGAATGTCGATAAATAAGAACGGTATTGGATCGACAACAAATTCTTGGTACCCCTTCCTTTATTGTAGAGGGGAGTAAATAAATATAAGAGTACGGTAGTTAATCGATAACTGACTCATTTCAGCCTCTCGTCAGCGCCCCTCACAGGCGCCTCCCGTCTACGCTCCCACTGCACACGCAACGTACGCCGCCGCTCCTCCGACTTACTACGAGGCCCCCAAGGGACCCTATTATGGGTTCCAGGCGCCCGTCCATGTCTTCCCGGACAGACCCTCAGGTATGTCATCAGGAACTTTCTCCGGTTCTAGCCACTGCTTAAAAAATCCCAAGCGTAACGTCTGTAAAATCACTTGATATGAATACATCCTTACATTACTTTAGGTTTGATGATTTCACGTTCCACAATAGGAAAACAGAGAATGCTCTAGACCAAGAACATTTCCAAAGTGGCCAGAATCGGAAAGTGCCTGAGATCTGACTTCCACCCGTCTCCAAAAACGGAATCGGTGCTAGTCAGGTCACAATATAAGGGAACTCAGAAAGATAAGATCTCTAACGGTGCCATACGCTGCTCTACTGCACTCTATTAGTTCGCCCCTTCAACAACAACTTTTTGCTACATCTCCTCCTGCCAGTGAGAGAGTTCTCAATGGGAGTCCCACGTTAGACTGTCCTCCTCTTCCCTTCCCCTTCCCTCTCCTCCTCTCTGATACTCTTTCCCATTGAATCCACTCCGTTTCCACGGACGACGAACGAGTTGTTTCATCCTTCTCTCCACTTTTCCCTTCTTCTTTCCTCTCCTCCGTTCCTCCCACTTTTTTTTGGCCGAGCCCTTCCTCTTTCTCTCCCTTCTCTCACTTAGATCTCCCGCCCTTTTCACAGCTCGATCTTATTATTTCTACTTTTCGGTAATAGTCTGCCCAAAGCAATTCGTGGTCTTCAGTCTGTTCTTATCTGAAAGGAAATTAGAGGAATGAGAATGATTTCCTCCCGTTGAGATGCCTTTCGTCATTCGTAATCTCATCTACTCTCTCATCTCAATGCCCATTATTCTTCCTTCCTTCTCATCCAATTCCTCCTCTCTGTCTACTGCTCTTTTTAGCCATTCCATTTGGGGTTAGAGGAGATTTTCTCCTGAAAGAGAGCTTCTGAGAGTACCATTAAAGCATACCATTTCACATCTCAGACACCTCACGAACCCGAAATTATGTGAGAGATGCCAGTTCGATTCGCACATTCTTTCGCCCTTCTTTTCACCCTTTCCTCTCCTCAGATTTCAATTCTTCCACTTCGCATTATCCTTCCCCCCTTTTTTTCTCCTCTCCTCACGCTCCCTGAAATTGTAGTGAAATTAGTCTTATTTCCTCCTTCTCGAGATGATTCATATTTGGGATTGAGAAAATTGGTCGGGAAAAAGCGTAAGTAGGCACTGTTAGGCATAAATCATTCTGAGGATTACGGTAGACTGGGATACGGTAGGGACAATAGACATTCAATCGATTGTAGAAGGAAACGTGTACGTCTACGACACTCCTCCTCCCTACCCGGGCATTGCCCCCACTCAGGCATACACGCCAGGTATACTGTAGCTTACTGTAACCGGGATTAACGATATTTCAACTAGTGCAGGATACTGTAGTCCAACTATTGACTCAAATCGATACATGACAGCTTTTGGCTACTATAGACTTCTGAAGCTGAATGTATTTATCGATTTGCCATCTAATGCGCGTTTGAAATCTCGAAAAATGGGGTGCTAGATAAGGAATGATAAGAGTAATCGATGAAGGAGGAGCTGCGAGTTCAGTGGTTCCCCTCCACTTTATAGTCCATTATCACTCCCACTTTAGATAATTTTCCACTTATTCGCAATCGATTACTCTCACTATTGCGTGTGTAGGTGTAGGACTTTGCATATAGATTGGGTGGTATACGGTATTTATTGACGTCATTCTTCTAGGCATGCCTGCTCCCGCCTACCCGACAGGCTCCGCCCCTCTGCCGGGCTATTCGCAAGCCCCGCCTCCTTCCCAGACCTACCCCCTTCCCAGTTATGAAAACGTTCCTGGCAACTACCAGGAGGCCCCTCCCCTCCCTCAGAAACACTGAGATATGTTCATTCCCCCTCCTGGTCCGTATTTGTTTCCCATCGATTCCTATATTCCCTTCGATAGAATCCCCCGCATTCCCTACGTTTCTCTCAAATGAATTGTAATTGTATATTCGATTGTATCTATAAACTATTCGCGTTCGTCGTTCACTCCGCGATTTCATGAACACACACGAGAGTTCCATGACATAAAATAAATTTGTCAGGACAACTTTCGTAAGACATGAGGAAACCGAAGAAAAAATTGGTCGAAAGGTTAGTATTTACTATTGATTATTTTTGACATTGGTTTTGCATTCGCGCATAGTAGGTGCAGCTTTCTCTGCTTCCCATCTCATCTGCTCTGGGATTATTAAATTTAACATAGTCCTCTGTAACATACCCGCTCTTTCTTGGATAGGATTACGGTTGTTCGATTGAAATGCAACTACCGTACTATCATGTAACATGCCTGCTCTTTCTAAGGTAGTATTACGGTAGGCCGATGAGAATGCAACACCGTACTCCTCTGTAATATGCGTATTTTTCTTAGGTAGTATTAAGGTAGGCCGATTGAAGTGCAATACCGTACTCCCCTGTGACATGCCCCACGTAGTTCGCCTCTCGTATACCACACTGTGCTTTAACTATCCGTTTATTATCTAATCTTCGGAATGTGATCTTTGATCTTTGGCGTTTAGAGACAAAGTACGGCATGATTCAATGAAACGACCGAATCTATCCCAGTGTAGTGCGTTGTCTTCCATCATTATCTGCTTGCATCGCAGCTTTTGGTATTACGGTAGTTCGATTGAAATGGAACTACCGTACTTCCCTGAAACACGTCTCCTCTTTCTTGAGAGGGATTACGATAGTTCGATTGAAATGGAACTACCGTACTCCCCTGAAACACGTCTCCTCTTTCTTGAGAGAGATTACGATAGTTCGATTGAAATGGAACTACCGTACTCCCCTGAAACACGTCTCCTCTTTCTTGAGAGGGATTACGATAGTTCGATTGAAATGGAACTACCGTAGTCCCATGTATCATGCCCGCTATTTCTGAGGTAGGATTACGGTATTTCGATTGAAATGTAACACCGTACTCTCCTGTAACATGCCTGCTCTTTCTAATGTAGGATTATAGTAGGCCGATTAAAATGCAATACCGTACTCCACTGTAATATGCCCGCTCTTTCTTGGATAGGATTACGGTAGTTCGATTGAAATGTAATACCGTTTTCCCCTGAAACATGTTTCCTCATTCTTGAGAGGGATTACGGTAGTTCGATTGAAATGCAACTACCGTACTCTCCTGCAACATGTCCGCTCTTTCTTGGTTTGGATTATGGTAGTTCGATTGAATTACAATACCGAACTCCCCTGAAATATGTCTGCTCTTTCTTGAGAGGGATTACGGTAATTCGATTGAAATGCAACTACCGTACTCTCCTGTAACATGCCTGCTCTTTCTAATGTAGGATTATAGTAGGCCGATTGAAATGCAATACCGTACTCCACTGTAATATGCCCGCTCTTTCTTGGATAGGATTACGGTAGTTCGATTGAAATGTAATACCGTTTTCCCCTGAAACATGTCTCCTCTTTCTTGAGAGGGATTACGATATTTCGATTGAAATGCAATACCATACTCCACTGTAACATGTCCGCTCTTTAATTAAATGTCTTCATTAAATGGAGTAGTACGGCATGCTGGGTGTAATGGGTGTACTGTAGATATCGATTAAACATTGGTCAAACTACGTACATTCTTCCTATGAAGGTTGAGTTCACCTATCGATTTCATCACTAAACTTTAATTATTATCTGATCGCTGATCTTTTCTGGTCTTTGGTCTTAGTTCTTAGGTTATTTCGGGGAGTAGTACTGTATGTTTCGATCGATAACTGTGCAGAAATTGAGGTAGAAGTGCTAACTTATCGTAACCAGCTTCTAGCTTCTTCCTTAGTTAGGAGTGCTTTAGTCATCGATTAAACGTTGACATTAAATAACTTTGCACCTTCTTGGTATACTCCTCCTGTGTTCACCCAACAATATCATCGCTAAACCTTTATTATTCGCTGATCGCTGATCGTTGATCTTTTCTGGTCTTTGATCTATAATCTTTGGTCAGTGAAGTGAGTAGTACCGCATTTATCGATCGATAATTGTGAGGACATTGGAAGTAGAGTGCGGTGCGTACTTATATTATACAGCGGTGCATACTTGTTCTAGCTTCTTCTCTGTGTGTACTGTAGATATCGATTAAATTGGTCGATCTACGCATATTCTTCCAGCAATGATTGAGTTCACATATCGCTATCATCACTACAGCTTCATTATTCTCTGATCTCTGATCTCTGATATTTGTTCATTGAAGGGTGTAGTACTGTATGTTTCGATAGATAATAGTGCGGACATTAGGGTAGAGAGCTGTGCATACTTATCGTAACTGGATTCTAGCTTCCTCCGTCGTAGTGTGTACTGTGGTTATCGATTTGTAGTTATTGAACGTTTATATAAGTACGCACATTCTTCCCGTGAATTCTTTGATCCTTGATCTTTGATCGAATATATTCGGCCTTCGTTTTAGTTTGGCCAACAATTTATCATGATCAACTAGCTGATCAGTGATCAACGATGATCAACGATCAACCAACTAGCGACAACTAGCTGGTGTTCAAGTCGATGCTTGAATGTTGGCTGAGAAAACGGAACTTTCAAATTAAGATCGCCGACGCCCAGTCAAGACAAGATCTATGGCATGTTTCCTGCTGAAGAATTGGTAAGAAAAAAGATTTTTATAACTGTATTTTCGACAATGACCAATACGGAATATCGTCATTCGGGACAATTAAATGATTTGTTTATTTTTAGCCTAATATTGAAGTGGATTACGATGAGGAAAGTCTTCTTAGAGAGTTCGAGAATGTGAGTATTCATACACAATAGTTTCCTATTTATTTTATCAATAAATTATTTGTTCGACCCCAGTTCAACTCCCGTTCTGTGTATTAACCTTTGCCGTCTCTATTAATGTTTTTGCAAACACCTGTCCATTCAGAACGTATCACTGAATCCGACGCAATCGTTTCAATCTGAGATTGAATATATCACTGAGATATTGGTACCCGATGCGATACCAGAAGAAGAAATGCTGTACGAATTTAGCCAGGTCTTTCTTTTCTATTTTTATTAATTATTATAATTTTCCAGATATTGGTTGCGGATCAATCCCATCTCGACCCTCCCAGTCCTATTGATCAATCGCAGGCCAATTGTGAGTCTTAAAATGTATATCGATAAAGATACGTACGGTAATTTAAGGATTTTTATATTGAAAACTTTACACTTAACAATTTGCGTAGTTTCCATAAAAATGGCCTTTCTGTTTCAGGCTCTTCATCAGTCCAAGATGACCCCGTACCGCAAGAGCAACTGCTATCCTCATTGACTGACTATGCAACACACACTGCCCCAAATCACTCGCACATGCCTTCAACTTCATCCCAATTCTACGGCGTTTCCCCGCAGTCTTCATCATCCTTCTCCTTTTATGACTTTATCACATCGCCTCAGCCCCTTCAGCTGTCGATTCCTTCTCTTCTCACAGGAAGTCAACCCTCATCGGATCTATCCGCAAGCATCAACTCCACTCGTGAACTTCCACTCTCTGCATCATCACTTCTACCCGTCATTAACGGTCTCAATGCCCCTGTTCCCAGTGGATTCCACTCATGGTCTCCATCCACACAACACCAGTTCGTAATCTGCCTACTGCGCAATGCTGGTCTACCCGAGGCTAACGCCATTCTCTTTCTCAACAGATACTTACGAATGGCCACGGGAGGGAACCAAGCCTCGTCCTCTACTGCCGCAGTCACCACGACTCCTCCCAACTCCACTCAAGTCTCACCCAGTGATCAGACCTCCACTTCAAGTGAGGACGGAACCGAAAGACAGGTGAAAAAAACCGTCAGGAAGAGGAAGAACGGAAATCATGAGTACAATGGACCATCCCCACCTAAAAAATAAGTAACAATAGATTATCACTCAGCCCGCTAGCACACCTTCTTTATTTCGAGTACTCTTACCTATCGTAAATCTAAACGTGTTTGTTTCGTACATTCCTTCTCTAGTTTCGGAACTTTCGTAATTCCCCATAAAACGGCTGATTTTCATAACACTAGATGGCAAATATGGCAGGCTTGGAAACTTGCTTTTCTGGGGAAGTACAGAACATTTTTCTCTGCTCTCATTCTACATTCTTCTCTCAGTCTCATAGTTTCTTTTCATCGCATTCGGCAAACTCTTCAGATTTGTCTAATTCTCTCGCCATATATGTCAATAATATGCACCTTATTTGTCCTTTTTGTAGTATTGATGTATATCCAGTATAAAGTATTATTCTATGACTCGTCAAGGTATTCCAATGCGTTTATAACGCCTCAAGTACCTGTCGAGTCGCAAAATCCAATCCCCTTTACAGCATTTCCTATCCGTTGGGTAGGTTACGATTTGATGGAATTGAGGTAACTCAGATTTTTTGGTTGATGTTACGGATTTTACTAAAAAAAGGCACCAACAACTTACTTTCAGGCTGAATCAGACTCTTCTTACATGCGATGTGGGGATAAACAAAGAAATCGGTAAGCGTGAGAGTGATCAATGCATCATCTTTCCATTCAGGCACAATTGCTCAGATGATCAATGCAAGCGAGGATTTGGCGCCTATCCGGAGACCTCGCCGTCTCACTCGGAGAAGATTGGTATACTGCATCCCTTGAATCATCGTATCGTCACTCGCACTAAGTGTAGTGGTGTGTGCACCTTGTAAATCCGAATCTTCACCGACCACCGTAGCAATTAGTCCCATTCCTTTGACACAAATGCCCCCAGCGCACTGCAATTCGGTTCATTGATTATTCATGCCTTTTACATGAAAATCACAATATTTTCCTTTCCACCCTTCGACTATTTTATAGCATAAAGCTTCTTCTTTTACTGTAACGAGTTTGCGAGAAAAAATCAATGCGTTTAATCGCCTTGCGTACCTGATGCCTCTCTTTTCTTATTTGTTGTCTCTGTCTCTCCTTCTCTCTCTATTTCAGCATTTTCAGCGGACCGTCATCTTTACCATGGACATAAGGTAGATGTATTGTGGAAAAATATATCTTACAGTTACGAATATCGACATTATCTCAGATATCCGCATCCTGACAGTTCGATATCGTTTGGCTACATTCATCCTTTGACATTGACATCTTCCAACGCGAAGGGTGAGATCAATAGAAGTTTTGAGTAAAGATACGTACGCTTCTTTGAGGAAACGACGGTTCGAATATGATCGAAAGAAGAGTGCTTCATCCACAAACTGAGCAAGATTTCACTGACGCCTTTGAGCTGCTGTTCGATTCTCAGAATAATGCATCACGACCAAGTTCCAAGGTTGATTTCCCCAGTATTCACTTGTTAGATCAATTATTTTCTTCATTCAGGACAGTCCGGACTCCGATTGTTCACCTCCTCTGACCCATTCACAGACGTCATGTAAGTATTTAGTTTGATGATATTGATTCGAAGTATTGCAATCAATGAATTTATAGCGCCCGCGTCTCACAGTGTAGTCCATGTCTGTAATTCGCCTATCGAAGCACCTTCCACCGTTTCATTGGCGCCCATCCCACCTTCCTCCTATCAACAGTTTGTTTTGATACAACTCAATCTAGAGTGTAGGAAGCATAGAACCCCTCTATTCGAGGTTCACACTGCTCAAGTGCATGCTAACAAGGGAAGTCCGTGAACTGTCGCCGAGCTTTTCAAAATTGATTGAAACGCCAAACTAGGGCTCCTCAAGGGAGTGCGAAATCAATTTTCAAAAACCGCTAAATGTCGAAGACGACGTCGTCAGAATCCGAGTACGAAATTGCGCGGATGGGATAAGCACATCTGTGCGCACCACTCCCATCACCTCAAGTGGCTCATTGGTAGAGCACCCGCCTAGGGACCGGGGAGTTGATGGTTCGACTCCCTTTGTGGGCAAACTTTTTTGCCGCATTTTTCCAAGATCAGGAATCAATAGGAGTCATCGTGAAATATTTTTTGGACCTGAAATTGTGGATGAAGACCGTATTCTTTCTGAAGACTGATTATTCTATTATTGAATTTTTGATTATGATTATTCTATTTGATTATTGATTATTTGATTATTATTCTGAAGACCGTATTCTTCATTTTAAAAATAGTCGTCCATTTTCACTCTTCGGATCTGACAACGATCACATCACTGCCAAATCACTGCCTAGTTTCTAGGATCAGCAATACTACTGGTCACCAGTGCTGTGAAAAATTTATCAGATCTCGCATTTCATAATGCTCTCTCGCCGGTTAGAAACAGCGAGAGAGTAATGCGAAGTGAGAGATCCGTTAAATTTCTCTGGTTTCTCCCACCCACTGGGTACCCATTAACTGACCCACTGGGTGACGCGCATGCAAACCAGTGGGTAAGGTTATGGATACCCAGTGGGTGACGTTATGGGTAGCCAGTGGGTGAAGTTGTGGGTTTCCAGTGGGTGGGAGAGTACTGTAAATGGGCATTGTTGATCGATAAGTGTATGAGTTGTACCCATACCGTAACCAAACCACACGTGGTGAGACCATGAGTGGTTAGTCACATCCAAAATACGACCACTTTGGATCGTAGGTAGGGCAACACTCGAATCCGAGGCCGCCCGATGAGGGCTGGCAAAAAAGTTTGCCCACAAAGGGAGTCGAACCATCAACTCCCCGATCCCTAGGCGAGTGCTCTACCAATGAGCCACTTGAGGTGATGGGAGTGGTGCGCACAGATGTGCTTATCCCATCCGCGCAATTTCGTACTTGGATTCTGACGACGTCGTCTTCGACATTTAGCGGTTTTTGAAAATTGATTTCGCACTCCCTTGAGGAGCCCTAGTTTGGCGTTTCAATCAATTTTGAAAAGCTCGGCGACAGTTCACGGACTTCCCTTGTAAGTGCTATCTTAGATATTTTCATTTAGCTAAGGTGAATCCCGCGCTCAATACACATCTTACTTCAAGGTCTCAGCCCACCGCCCTGCCTCATATCGAAGTATTTGGCGGAGCTTCCACGGTGAAACATTCAGTTCATATTTATGATAATTAAAGGAAAATCTCAGTTCGTCAACTCCACTGGAACAATCAATGATTCGAATGTGAATTGGCAAACGAATTTGCCACAAACACGTGAGGTAATAATGAGCAATTTATATATTTTAAATTAAGCGTTGCAGGAATTTGATTCCCTATTCTCCGACCTTGAGAAGAGTAGCAACTCCGATGGACGTGCACAATACCAATCGCACAATCACAATCTATCTTCTCGTAAGTTTACTTGAGAGAGCTATAGTGAAAAAATGTATCATAAGCTCGATACAATGTTACGATTGCAACTTACCTATTAAAACTAATGACGTTTTGCATTTCACAGTTCCCGCTGAGAGCAACAGACAGTCAGTTCAACACACCGTCCAGAGTCAAGCCTTTTCTCGCCCAATCGAGATGGAACCTCTGTTTATTCCAGCGAGGATGGATAACATAGGTACGATATTCGATAGTCTAGAAATGCTGAGCGACATCCATTCAGCTAAGTGCCCTTCTCGTACACAATTTCATCCGAATCAGCCTCCAAGACCGACCACAGTCTCGCCAAATCAACAGTTCCCTTCCTCTGGAATGACTCTCACTCAATCAAACCAATCTCCGAACAATCTCAATCCCATCTCCGGCCAGAGCTTTTGGAATCCTCCTCCCATCGAGACTACTCCGTATCCTGTCCAAAGGAATCAAATTCCAATCAATACCTCCTTCATGTCCCGATCACTGAGGAATCAGTACATGATGAACTACAAGTGGTCTCATGTGACTAGTCATACTGTGATGGCCAATTCGCACTTCGCCCCTACCGTATCTCATAGTGCTAATAGGCCCATCTTCTTCCCACGCTCAACTGGCCCTATCTCACTGGTGGCAAATGGGTCGCGTTCCCGCGCACCTAATTCTGGTGGGAAACGCACCATTGCAGTCCCTCGACCGATCTCTCACGCCAATAAGCGCCAATTCACCCCGCAGTCGACTGGCCAGCCCACTCATGGGAAGACTACACTCACTCGACAAGTGAATAGGAAGACCGTTGGTAGATCGACATGCCAGAACCTTCCACTATCGTCTGGTCCACTTCCGTCCTCGAGTAAGATCGCCAATTCCCTCACTCCATCCTCGATGCCTTCGTCCCTTCCCTCAGGGCAAGGCCCATCGGCAGCAACCAAGCAGGGAAACGGTCCCAGTCAGACAAATAAGGTGTCAAACGGAATCCAGCGGAGAGAGGCTACAAGAACCCCGCGGAGAGGCCAGAAACATCGCAGCTATTTCAATCAAGTCTTCTTCATCATAACTACCGTCAATCGGATTCCAGTCGTTTCTCCGCAGGTTTGAAAGACAAGAGGTTCGAAACATTGAAACAATTTAGGAAATCGCGTGGGTGGCTCGATATCAAATACTAATTCTGATTATTCCTTGGGTTGAAGTGAGATTCGCCCCATCATCAGGACGAACGAGGCTTGAACAGATTGCGGCGATTATCGTTGCCAAGGTTTGAAATCATGGAAAGTAGCAATATGTTATACATTTCAGAAGGATGAGGAGAATGGAACGATTCAACTCGGCATTCGTCATCTCGCCATTATGCCTTCATTTGTAAGAATCGTGTTTGAGAGTTGCATTATCTTATAATGCGAATACCGTGCCTTCACTATGCATTCATTACGGGATTGGTGACGTGATTGTTTCAGCTGATCGTCGGTTTGGGCAAAAAGAAGACGGCTGAATGGGAAGAGAATGATTCTGAATGGCCGAATCGGATCAGGAGAATGCTATCGATCATGACGGAGGTTCGGGCCAACATTTGAAACGTCAGTACTCATATTTGCAGACTAAAACCAATCGGCTCATGTATGATTGCTGGGAGCAAGACATAATCGATCGTCTGAACCAAAAGAGGAGGTAACTAAAGGAGCGATGACACATCACAACTCATCACAAACTGATCGCAACTCACTGCAGGATCGATTATTTCGTATTTCGTCCAAACGAAGAAGAAGGACATCATAAGTGGACGGTGAGACAATGAACAACCGAGAAATAGCCGGAAAAAATTCAGGCGCTGGCCCAAATAAGGGGAAGAATTTACGACAAGCATGAATTGGACATCTTAGAGTTTCCGGTATGCCTACAGTAGTGAGTGCCTATCAAACCTCTGATTTAGCCGATGACTACTGAGATGACAAGACTGGCGGAGGATTTCCAGACTTCCGGACTACTCTTTTGCTGATTGTTCAAGCTGAATTGGTAACGGTTTTTCTGCCATCCTCATCACTGATCCCAATGAGCTCGGTTGCTCTGCACAATTTCATATTTCCTCCATACCTATCCTTAGATTTTGCAATTTATGTTACCCCATTCTTCAGACTATAATTAAAATTGTTATGTTTGTAAGGATTAGTGTATAGTGTTAGTAGTTTCAGCAGGTTTAGCTCATTCGTATCTATTCTAAAAGTGATATTCTGCACTGGATTGCATGCACAGTGATCATATCACTATCATTTCTTCTTTTCCGTCTAACGTGAACTTGCGCCAATAATTATTTACTAGAAATTCAGAGAGTATAAAACGTTTTTTGTGATTGTTGGCAGATATCTTCCAATGCGTTGCAAGCGCGTATCATATCTGTCAACTCAAACCCAAAATCGAGAGAGATTTCAGCAGTTTTAGCTATAGCACTTGATTTTGAGAACTGGTTCGAAGAAAAGAAGAATATCATGGAGGGAATGCACGAGTAAGGTGAGTAAGCATCATGTGAATTCACTAATCATATACTTCCACTCTCATTCGCTGTGATACCAACTATCAATGTCACCTCGCATCCATGGATCAACTCAATATTCCATCTAGTGAGTGATGACACTTAGCATCCTATACAGGAGGAACTAAAAAACGAAACAAAACATTAGCTGAAGCTGAAAAATGAATCGCAAATTAACCTTTTCAATGAAAATGATAATCTTCCTCAGGTCAAAATGAGCCGATCACAGCCGAAGAAAGATCGATAGCCTATAGAAATAACCGAATCTCCAAACTTCGTTGTTCCCTTATCAAATACTTTGAACTGTTCAATGCAGGAAAACAGGTGAATATTCCTCGCTTACTAAGTTTGATGCAAATTCAGGTGGAAGCATCCCGAATTCTAATAGAGACTCTACAAAGTAAAGCCAAAGGAATTACTGCCCAATGCAGGGATCTGATGAATGATCTTCTGCAACGGTACGTTGACCTATTATTCTTGTCCTTGACTGTTCATTAATAAATTCTCAGAAGCATCCCCATCAGCTCAAAGTGTTATATCACTGAGACATTCTACAAAGAGGTTATTGGTTTTAGACTAATTCTAATTGCTTATTACTAGTTAATTAAGTTAATATTCGTTCCACAATCCGAAGACGCGCCATTGTGGATAAGGCTTAACGAACATCTCGGAGTAGTCGATTGCGTATTCCCTCGATATGTCAAAGATCCTCAACATCAGAGCAGATTAGAGCGCGTTATCAACATTACAAGGAAAATGGACGAAGAGGTAGTTCGGGATAGGTGTTAAGATGGAGATATTGTGATCCTCAGATGCAGAGGCAATCACAGCAACGGACACACGGAGTTCCCAATCAACCGGTCCTTCCTGCCCATTCAGATGTCCTCGAGCAGCCTCCTAACTTCCCGGTGAGAAAACTAACTTGCGTTTCATGTTTTTTCCGAGATAAACATGATACTCAGTAAAAAAATGTCCATTGAGATCTCTGGTCTCGCACCTGGCATGAGAGATGCTACGGAACAACGACACTATGACATGGTAACTCAATTGAAATTAAACTATGAGGAGTAACTTAGATACATAGTTTCAGAGCTTCACCGGTAATCAAGCTTCACTGGCACACAATCTCAGTCATTATGATCAACAGAGATCAATGCAGGTGAGAAAACTGTCAATCGCAAACCATTGTTGATTTCAAAGTTGCTAAGTTGGTGCTAAGTTGTCAAATATTGTTGGAAAAATTTAGAACTCGTCCCAGTCCGCTTTTCCGTCCATGGGAGAGACGATGGGACACGCATCAACTTCACACTTTGTAATACACTAGGAACCACAAAGTGACGAATATCTAATTATATTGATTCAGAACACAAGTGGAAATCTACTTACAAACATGCAGAGTCTTTCGGCTATGGTGAGGAATCAAACCATATTGTCAAAATTGAATCCTGCTAAGATCTCAATTAATGAGTATATAATCGCTTAGAATGGTAGCTCATCGTTCGCACATGGATTGGGAGAAGGGAATGGAGTGGGGTGGAATGGAAGTATGGGTGAAACGATGGGGCATTCACTCAATTCCACGGTAACACTTTTCGAATCAGACTATAACTATGATAATATCTAATTGTAAGAAAATTCATTGCAGAATACTTTTGCTAATGAAAGTCAATTTTCGAACACACAGAGTCATTCGGCTATCCCACAGGTGAAAATATATTTATTTTGTAGCTATTAGAATATTCATATCATCATAATCAAGAAAAAACTTTGAGGATGATGATGATTGCTATATTCCAACTGGCGGAGGAAATGCGATGGGACATATCTACTACACATACAGACCCAGGGTAATTCAAGTGATACCGTAATCAGATGTTTAATTATAAATAACCAATACAGAACTCAACTGTTCCAAGTCAGCCGACCATGAGCAACAATGCTGGGCAACTCGAGCAGCAACACTTCTATCATGTAAGAGCAAACTTGGCCAATAATCACAGTTTCCAAATGATGATTTGAGCATTTGTTCGCGAAAATAAAAATATTCTTTTAGAATTCCGGTCCTTCTATGGCATCTGGGCAATGGGCGAATGGATATTCGAATAATGCAATGGTAAGGTAGACCAGGAAGTCTTTCAATCAACGCAATCCTTACAGACTGGCAATGCACAATCGTGGTCGAGCGATCAAGGATCGTCTTCTTCTTACCCATCGCAACATCCTATCGCTCCTCAGTACCAGTCAAATCCTATCAATGCATCCAATTGGCAAGATGATAAGCCTATTCGCGTGAAGGTAAAATTTGTATTATGCACAGCTATCATCACTTTTCCAGCCATATTGGAATGGAGCTAATCGATTGGGCGGCACGGATCTTCCAAGAGTCAATTCAACTCTTCCCACAGTAAGGGCTATTTTTTGAAAACCTTCCCATCTCAGATTCTCTTCATTGAAAAGTAATTTGTTCTGAATGCACGTATCCATTTAGAATTCCGGGTCTTCGTTTGCGTCGGGAGTAAATGATGCAGGATATTCGTCCAATTCCAAGGTGAGACCGTATTTAACGTAAAAAATATTCGTTTCAGGCTATTCCTGATCAACGATTGACGTCGTCGACGAACTCGTCGAGTAAATGGGGATCAGGAGGTCATGAAGGACTACAAGGGGCTTCGACTACATCTAACTCTGCCAATTCGATGACCCGCCAATACGGACAGATGGACTCAGTCTACTCTTGGGTATCGCTAATGCTTTATCTCAACAAAAGTTATCGCAACAGTACTCTTTCAAGCCGTCTTTCAATGGGAGTGGAAGTAATCAAGTGGGTGGAGCAACTGGGAGTGGCACATTATTCGAGCCCTTTCGAGACAATCTTATTGTGGTAAAAGGAAAAATCATACTAAATAACAATGACCAATAATTGCAGAACTACAGCGGTCGCCATCAGTTCCAGAGTTATTCTAGCACACAGAGTACAATGCAAGTGAGTACCTCGTTGCAATAAAACAAATTTCAATTCGATTAACCTTGCAGGGCTTCCCTCCTCAAGGAAACTGCCCGATTGATCAGACATCAGCTTCCCTAACTTCTTCTTATTCGGCACCAGTAAATCCTCTTCTCCATTCATCTTCACTGGACCCTATTAATCCCTCTAACGGTCAAGACGATCAGATTCTGGAGGATAATCATCACGACGAGGTGTAAATAGTATTCTGCCCTGCTGATAATTACAATTACAGACATCTTCGGACGAAACTATTCAATCAGACGGAGACGAAGAATCAGCTAATGACCAACAAGCAGTCGTTCCCATAGTCAGTGACCCTGCCATGGTAATAGCTAAAAGTTCAGCATATTCCATTCTCCGATTCCTTATTCATTTTAATGTAATTTGTTCTGAACACTCGCTTTCAGAATTCTGGGTCGATTGATCAAGTATCAACTGTTCCATTTCAATCTCTGTCCCCAGTGGACCCTCAAATGAATTCGCCCGCACTTTTCCAAATGGAATCTCTCAACGATAATGAGGTGTTACTAAGACTTAGTCGCAATAATATTCAATACTGCAGCCGTCTTCGATTGAGAATGAGACCAATCCGATAGTCGGAACAGTTGGAACTTCAATGCAGGGAATGTCAAATCCCATACTTGATGCTCTTCATAAAGTCAGTTCTGATCTCTTTGACGCGCGTCCTTATCAATCATTATGTAACGCTTCACTCTAATCTTATTAGCTGTGAATACAAATCTTCATTCAGATTTCGGAATCTTCGATCGTTAACGATAGTTTTGTTACTGGCCAATCAGAAACGGTATCCCAGCACAATCTCTTCCGAAACAATGAGCACATTCTAGAATGCGGGTGGTCAAGGACCGTCGTTGACTGATCAATCTTCCTTTACTTCTTCTTTCTCGGATACTCTAGCGGGTGATAAGCTCAATTCGACTACTCGCAACTCAAGCAATGTGTCCACTGGTCAAGATTGTCAGCATTCAACTGTGACTGGACCTTTGAATGAAGCTATGGTGAGCCAGTACTAATCGTACGTTTCATCTATTACTAGTCCTTTTCACTACCAATAGTTTGTTTAGAATTCTCAAGGATTTCCGTTGCCAGCTGAACAGGCACTGATATCATCTGCTCATGTTCCATCCCCATCTCCAAGTGATTCTCAAGTGGATTCGACTGGTCAAATCTACCCTAATGAGGTATCACGAAGAATAAGTCAGCAATCCTACTATTTTCAATAGTCGTCTTCGAAGGGTATTGAGAACACTCCGGCAGACGGCGAAGTTTGCACTTCAATGCATAGAATGGCTGATGATCTCAATGTTGACGACTCCCTTCCCAAGGTTATTGTGTTTTATTTCGTTTTTTTTCCTGTCCTGATTCATTTTATTCGTTACGAATGCGAATATACGTTCAGAATTCGGAGTCATCTATTCCATCCGACTGGGCAACTACTGGACAACTAGATAGCACATCGGTATCCATGCGCTGCCTCTTCCTCTGCAATAAATACATTCAGAATGCCAGTGCTCAAGGGTCACTGCCGACAGATCAATCATCTTCCCTTGCTTCTTCCTTATCGGAGGCTCCTGCCGATACTCAGCTCCATTCGACTGCACCTTCCTCAGTCAATCAATCTACCGATCAAAACGAACTGATTCTCAATGAGAGTCTTCCTGCTGAGGTATAACTAGCACTCATCTACAGTGCGATCTTTCTTTCGCAGTCTTCTTCGATGGGGACTAATCAACCGGCCGATTCATCTATGCAGGAAAAGGCACAAGCCGACACCCACAATGACCATGCCCTTCCCAATGTAAGTAGTGGTGATCTCAGTTCAACCTTGTCACTACTCGAGTAGTCAAATGCGTAACTTTTTAGCAGCAGAGGAAACGCAAAGCTCAACCATGCACTCGGAAGTATAATCTCCGTTCCAGCGCCTGGCAAGGTAAGCTCATTTCGATATCCTTCTTATTATCACCGAATGAAAACAATTTCAATTCAAAATTCAGATGAGTCTATTACCGAATCGAAGAAAGAGGATGGAGAGGAAACAGAGAAGGGGAGCAACCAATGATATTTCATGTTTCCTTACCTAACATATTAGTTTATTGAGTCTCGCTTGTACGGACTTCGGGGTTTTGGGTTATACTTATCGAATCGCTTTTTCATTTTCTTTCCACACTCAATGCTTTTTTAAATGCGTATACGTATTTGTATTATATAACCGAATGCAAATTACAGTCATTATCGTCCTATCACACCTATCTCTACTTTTCTTTCCATTTTATCGATAAAGTGGTTTAAAGAAAAAGAAGTGTTGGGAAGGTGAACTGTCGATGCGTTATCAGCGCCTATCGTACCTTTACCGACCCCCTCATTCAATCTCACATTATTTTCAGCTCAGTATAAATGCAACGGAAGAACCAGAGGTACGCACTGTTCTCGTTATTTGTTACTAGCCGATTCTATACCCGATTCCACATTTTTGGCCTTTTTACAGTATCGCATCCTGCCAACATGAATTCGCAAAAGTGAACAAGCATGGGCTAATTTAGTTAATTGCAGATGGGACATCCCGAATCTCCCTCTGGCCTACTTCGATGAAATGGTTCTCGAAGACGCCGTTGTTGCGATGCATACAGAATGGCACAAGTTCTTCTCGAATGAGGACTGGGAGTTCAGGAGACATCTGGGCACACAGCAACTAGTAAGAAAAACTGTCGATTATGATGTCATTAGGTCAATTGACATTTCGGTCAAACAAGAATTAAAACGTTATGTGTGGTTGAGAACGTACTACAGCAACCCTAAAATTTAGGTTCTCATCCGAATGTTTTCGTCCGACCTAGTAGTGCCACTCTGACCAACCAAATCTCTTCTCAGGAGCAAGCCTCTTATATTCTTCGTGCACGAATTCGTCGTCTTCTGGGAGACAAGAAGCTCGTCATATCCTGCTCTAATGCAGATGAAGTGAACCTAGTTCAAAACATCCTGGACCTGTTTGATACATATTCGTTCATAGTAATTGATAATTTTACTTTCAGGGACAGGCCGGCACAGATGTCTTTTTATGTAGATAAGTACTTCAAGAGACAGGTTAATCCAATTGAATTTCATTAGGAACTAAACTATTCGTTTAGATATTCTTCTTTGATGGAGGAACCCCATTCTACATTCGAGTAAACCTTTCTCTCGCAAGAATCGACGTGATCTCACCACCCGGCCTCCATGACTCCAAACATTACAGTCGACTCTTGTGCTCTAGAAATATCCGAGCAAGACAGAACCGATCAACCTATGAGACGGTGAGACTTGACTTGCCTATCAATAACACAAAAATTATTATCTATGTCAAAATTTAGGACTCGTTCTCGATTCTAGAAGAAAATGCGTGGAGGAAAGCGACTGCGCGGCAGGTAAACCGAGCTCACGATGGCCTCTTGCAACTTTCGTTTCAGATTCTCTCAAATTGTTTCCTAACAGCACTTGCTCTTGGATACCCGATGAGTAGAGCTATCTATGTACCAGTATCGCAAGCCATTGTATTCTATCTCGCTCACTATGTATATTATCGGAAGAGAAATGGTCGAGTTATTGCACGTAGGGCAGATTCTATCAGGAGATTTCTCATGCAAGTGAGTCGATACAAACACATATAGTGTCTTTAAGAAATTGTGCAACAAAAAGAAGTTAAATGTACAATTTATCATTAAATAAAATCTTCGAATGTGACCAGCGTATAAATTTTAGGCAGGCAACGAGATTCACACTTACTCAATTTCTGCCTCGCTGTCCAATACATGTCCTCAAGCAGCAACTGAACTTTGTGAGTTTCAAAACACTAATAGCTTAGTTTTCTGAAAAATTATTAAAACGCATTCTGAGTGTTCAAGAAATTTTTCAGCACACACTTCTCTCGAATGGAATGTGGATTCAATGGATATAGAAAGCAACACGGAATCGATTGTGAATCGAATGGTAAGGAGTAAACTTTATTGTTGAGTCAATAATTTCTTGCAAGCAATACGAATAGTTTAATTCAACAACTCGATCTACTTCGTCGACAGATGAAATTCGTACTGAGAGTTAAACATTTGGATGAGTAGTCTACGACGTAGTGTCATTCTAGTATCATTCATTATTTATTACCAACCAACCTTTTCATTATTTATTACCAATCAATGAAGATTACAACGAGCGTAAATTGTGTGACTGTGAGAGTGATTCAACCTTAACTTTACTGAATTAGAGTATTTTAACTTTAACTTTACTGTATTTATTCGCACTGATTCAACCATTGACATTGACATTTGACTGATGGAAAGATAGTGCAATCATAGCTGAGAGAGCATGTGATAGTAAGAATCCCCATACCATAGTCTCCGTTCACTTGCGCGATCTAGAACTTCTCAAGCATAATTTGAAATTCAATTTCTGAGATCGAGTAACCATCATTCCCGACCTGTGATTGTATGAGACTTAGAGGTCATTCACATTAGAACATAATATTTCCTGATTAAATCATATTTTTGACTGTGAGCCAACCAATCAAATAGAATAGGACGTCTCGATTGTATCGATAAAGTATTATTATGCATGTGATGAGATGTGTATTGATGCGTTCTCGACGCCAATAGTATCTTGAGCGAATCAATCATATTTCATTCAGTGCATTAAGAGACAGGTTGTTTGCATAACCTTACCGAGGGATGTCCAGGTAAGAAAACTTCCCGGTTCAACCATCAATGATTATTGCAGGTTGATCATCATCCAGTCCCTCAACCACTTGGTCCGAGTTCTCGAAAACATCATTCTGAGGATACGAGAAGGAGCCAGTTACTCCATCGCCTTTAGGTGACAATATCCCCGCTTTATCAGGAAAATCATCGACTTTATTGCTTTATCATCGACGGGAAAAATTAGGAAAAACGTTGATGCTAAAAAAGAGGACTCTGTATGAATATCATGAAGCTTGCAGAATATCATGGATCTTACAGACTAAAAAAGACTGTAACATGCTGTTAAGGTGTCTAACGGGGCGGAAGCTCATAGACGCTCTCCGCACCTACAATATCAAAAGTATCATCCACTTGGCAAACATGTTAGTGAACAAGAAATTAATGGTCTTCCAAACTCTATTTAGTCGACCGGATGCCTTTCGAATTGAAAACGGCCTCGCTGTCCGCGTTGACGGCCGACATAGCGAGTTCGTTGAGACAGGATTATTTCAGCGGGATAGACTGACCAGGTATAGCAGGAAGTATTCAAACATCTCACCTCACTAGCTAATTCCCTTTCCCCGCTTCAGACGTTGCCACTTCTATTACACGACGGATCAGATGACTGCACAGTATCGGTTAGTATTGCATATTCGTCATCGAGTAGTTGAAATCAATCACTGTTTCCTTTACAATTGAAAATATTCAGCGCCTTGCAAGAACGTGAGCTTGCCAAGCGAATGAAAGAGCAAACGTTATCCAAGAGGTATGTATGACTGTTCGTGTGCAACTCAAAAGTGTTAACGTATTGGCCCCTTTCGACTTTGTGTATCTCAACCCAACTATTCAGAGTCAAGGAAGCTGTTGTACAGGAAGCGGATAAGGCAAATGGGGAGACGTTAGTGTGTATCTATTCATTTGGATATGAATCAATTGAATCAGGTCAATCAAATGGTTCAGAGGCAAGACTCCTGGCGATCCAGCGTCCGTTGATACAGTACCCGATCAGTTGTGTAACAGCCGGTCAGTTTTGTGTTGACTAATCGGCGTCAGGGTTTTCATTTGTTACATGCTGTGAGAGGCATGTACTTAGACCAGTCACTAAAGCTGCAATCGTGACCCTAGCTAATCATTTCTAAAAAAAATAATTCATAATGTAGAATCGTCGAGGATATTTCTTCCGTGGACGCAGATGTGCTTGAGATAACCGAGAAGGTTGAGGAGGATGAAGTCAGGTCAGCGTGAATCTCTCGCTCTAAGAAAAAGAAAATAGCCTGTTCAGAGTCGATGACGTTACTGCTCTTGTACTGGTCGAGATACTCGAGCAAATCGTGGAAAGGTCAGCAAACCTCAAACGTTCATGAGCAATTTGAAAATCGTTAAGAATCGATGATGTTTCTGCTAGAGAAGTGGTCGAAGTTCTCCAGATGGAAGAGGAGAGGTCAGTATCTTCCATTTTGAACTATGAACAATTCATTCAGAGACGAATCCTTCGAAACTGCGACGGATACAGACGAATGCAAGATCGTTGAGACGAGGCGAGTTACTGCATTCTCAGACAATTTAACCGAACTGAGCTTGTTCAGCATCGATGATGTGGAAATCGCTCCAGTTGAAATCGAGGTGCCATTGAATGCAGTGGAAGAGAGGTCAGTGAATTTTAACTGTAAATTTCCATTGGAAATCGGTCAGAATCGTCGAGGACGTTGCTCCCGATGATGCAGATGTGCTCGAGATGAACGAGACGTATGACGAGGCAGAAATGGCTGAGTAAGGCAATCCTCCAAACTACAGAAAATGATACTGTTCAGATTCGATGACATTTCTGCACTCATAGTGGCCGAAGTATTCGCACAAATCAATTTGGAGAGGTTAACCAACCCCAACACCAACAATACAAAAATAATAATTGTTAAGACTCGAAGCTGTTGCTGCTCCGGAAGTGGTCAACATTTCCGAGGAGGCTGAGGGGTCAGTACATATCCAATTTTTAGCCTTATGTAAGGATAAAAGATCATTCAGAATTGACGAATCCACGGCTACTGCAATGGTAACAGTCAATCTCACGTGCGCTGAAGAGAGGCGAGTATATGCCTTATACGACCAAAGTAACCATTGATTATTCAGCCACGATGGTGTCATTGCTCAGAAGGAGATCGTTGTGCCGCTGAATAGAAAGGAAGAGAGGTCAGTCTAATTGTCACTGTAATTTCTATTGGAATACGGTCAGAATCGTCTCTGCTGTTGCTTCCGCGGAGGAGGAAGATATGGTACAGATCGATGAGGAGAAGATTGTGGAGGCTGACAGGTCTAAGTGAGTTAATTCATCGATCTATAAGAACCTATATTGGAGCAGACTCAACGACGTTCCTGATCTTGTAGCGGCTGTGGTGCCCGAACAACTCAATGAAAGGTCAGAAAACTTCTACAGTACACCTACATAGGCCAATGTTAAGACCCGACGACGCTCTGGAGGAGGATGAATTGCTCGAACTGACTGAAGAGGAGAGGTCAGCATAAATTGTAGAGCTATTCTTCAAGCAGGAAACTAATTTAGCTTGTTCACTCTCGATGACCAAGTTATTCCTGCGGAGGTCAGGGTAGTAGTAAAGGCCGAGGGGGAAAGGTGAGACATAGCCTCATACTCATTCACCTCACAGAGCCAATTCAGTATGGATGATGCCATCGCTCCTATGGAAATCGAAGAGCCACTGAATTCAGATGACGAGAGGCCAGTCAATTTATTCTGGTAATTCATATTATCTTGTATTCAGAATCGTTGATGACGCCATCGCTTCACTTGAAGCCGATGAACCACAGATGGCCGTCATATTCAGGTTATCTTACTGTTCGCTCTCAAATAGAATTTACAAGAAAAACTTGCAGAATCGAGCTTGCCAGTGTTCCGGAATCCGATTTCCACGGATTGCTTCAAAATAAGAAATTGAGACTCGAAGTCGACGGCAAAGAGGAGACCAGGTTAGCAGCACATTCCAAATATGTCAAAACTCAACGTATTTCAGATTCGGTAATTCCGTCATTCTCAAAGTGGTCCTGAATATCGACGAGGATGAGTAAGGACGTGTTCCAACCTCTTTCAAAACACAAGTTCTTAGATTCTTCCTTCCCAATGGTTTACTCGCTCCAACACGTCAAGATGCGCCACAAGAACTCGATCATGAAAGGTAAGGGTGTTATTAACTATCGATCTATGAACTTTTTTTCAGCCTAAGCACTATTCCTTCCGATCCTTCTCTTCACTCCCTAACAATCAGTCCAACAACATCTGCAGGGTATTAGAGTTATTGATCGCTTTCAATGTTCATCTTCCTTTTTATCACATCTATCTCTCCTTCTACCGAGATAACCTCTCTGCAAGGGGAAGATGGAGCAGTGGAAGGAAGAGGACAGAATAGCGAAGAGATCGTTCAACGAGCATCTACGAGGTATTTTCTTTTCCAGATCGGGGAATGTAGGAATAGATACTTGTTTGTCTGCCGGAAACAACATTCAATTCTGATAATCAGTTATGGTTCGATGATGTAGGTCGATTGAACTTCGCGCGCTGCAGCCAGTGTACCTTCTCCATCCTCCTCCTACTCCTGTTCATTATCTCGGCCCAAGCATCAACGATTTTGAGGAGATTCGAGGAACGAATGAGAGATTGGTATGAGAGATTCACTACACTACTTATTACTTGTCTAAGCATTCCCGATGAATAGTTGATTCATCCGATGCCTGGATAGAACGGTTCTTCGGAGGTTATAGAAATATTATTTCAGGCAATCCTGACGTACTTTTATGATCTGGACGTCTTCTATATTCGTCCACTCTCATACCAGAGCTACTATGAAGCCTTCGCCGAAGGATTATTGTTTGTTTTTACCTCATTATCGTACCCATTTCTCAACTAGAAACAATTAAAGATGTTCAGGAGAAAGCACAAGAACATTGCGGAAGAGCAGAATATGCTGAGGGAGAGCGAGATTCTCGAGATGAAAAACCAGTGGGCAATCGGTAAACATAAGCTAAAATATTTGAAGAAAAAAGAAATCACAGGTGATTTCGCATGCTACGTCCATCACGAGAAAAAGAGAGCCTTGATGTGGTATGAGATACCCGAGACAGATAAGCCGTTGATGTGGCACGGACTATTCGAACTCAACGAGCTGAAGAAAGAAGATAAGGCCTATCGAGTGAGGATCCTATCAGTTCGATACGGCATCGAGGGAATGGAGGTAGTGTTGTTTCTTCTCATTAAATGTTTTAGCTCCTTGGCGATATAGTAAACTCTAAAAATCGTTATATATTAGTAATATCGTGAGATTATTTTCCATTTCACTCGTAGCTGACCTTTGACGAACGTTCGAGGGGGCGGAGAAGGGAAGAGGCCGGGAGGAGGCGGTAGATCAACTGTCCTCCTCCCCCCTTCTTTCCCCTCTTCCTCTAACCCAGACAATCGATAGCGCTAACCAGCACATTGAGTTTGCTGAGCATTTCAAACGCACGATAGTAAATGTTTTCTATCAGCACATTGGTAAAATTATAACACACGTGGGTCCTTTCTAGTATGATCTCTACTCCCTCGACTGTGGATTCATTGCCCGAGGTGTTCACTACGAGAACCTAGTGAGGATCGACTCGATATACCTCCGATTCAACAAGGAGGGAAGCATTTGGTGTGAGTCCTGGAAATTCATTTCTTGCTTCACAATCATTGTGTCCCTACTCGAATTGTATGCTCCTAGTGAAAGCCTAAGAAGCGGATAAAGAAACATTATGGATCGTATACCGTTCCAGTGCCTGAACCTCTCTGCTCTCCTTGTACTCGCCGACCCGATCATAGAATGCCGTTTCTTCATGAGGCAAGATTTTTTTAAATCTGGGATGAGCATACCTTACTCCAATCCGCAGATACTACGTAAAAGCTCTTTTGCAGTGTCACTTCACCCTTCCTCCCGCAATCTTCAAAAGAGAGATCGATACGGAGGTCGCAATAAACGACCTGGAGGTGAGATATTCACATATGTATGCAGACCATAAGTAATGGGACTAGATGAGCATTCCCTGAGCTATTTGTTTACCGGTCAATAGGCTTGCCGGTTCGAGACCCCGCACTTGCGAGACTCTCACACTGACCTCTTCCCTTGCCTTCCCGACGAGAGATCATGGGATTGGGAGAGAGTGCAGACAGAGCAGAGGAATGTGCTCTCTCGTTTTCCCACGCTCTCTCGCCGTCTCCTATGGGAAGAGACTGCGGGAGTCTTGCATCCTTGCGAGACTCTCGCACGAGTGCGAGAGTATTGATCTCGAACTTGCAACCCTACCGGTCAATACTTGCAACTCCGAACACTGTGAAAGCTTTTCAGGAGGATTCTCCTCTGGGCTTCTCTCTCACCGATATGCGAAGAAGAAACATCTTCCTTTGAAGTAGAACCTGACTCACGTCTGATCATCTAGTGCAATCTGTTCGTCCGTTATTGCCATTGACTTCGCGAATTGCCTACAAATTTATTATTTTCCCATTCAAATCATGCCGATACATTTCCAACTATACTAGTCACCCAGCCATCATCCGATCTTACACCCTATTCGCAACTTGCGAATCTGCCATCGCATCTCTTATTATCAAATTATCGCTTTCTAGTTCGTGTATGTTCTTCCGGATACTTTGCCATTCCCGTTCTCATCATGCTTACACATTCCCAACTATCCAATCATCTGAGCTCCAATTTTTGCAAATTTTATTGCTTTCAATTTCGAGTTTCATCTTCCGGATACTTCGCCATTGCCATCATGCTTGTGCACATCCAAAATAATATTTTCTTGTCAACCCCACTGAGTACAAATGAATATTTATAGTTACGTTTCTCATAATGCTTTCACTGTTGAGTGTACATAAATATCTGCCAATACGATGAACGTTATTACACCGGAAAGGTTGTTATTGCGGGACAGTTCTATTCTCGATGCCCCTCTTTCGTCTCCAAGTCGCTTCATCTTCGTAACCATAGAGGCTGGTCCCCAATCCTCCTCTCTTTCACTCCTTTGCCCCTCTCGACTATTACCCTCCTTCGAATGAGGCAGTTACTGCTAATTCTTGCGTCGGTTACAGGTAAGTATTCCTAAGCAAGGATAGCATTCGCAAATCAAGAAAGGACTAGTTTCCTTGGAGATGTCTGGACTGAAGTGTCAGTCTAATTTTGACAGATCAAATCTCTTTGTGTACATTTTAGTGGCGCTGTCTATCCGGTGTCACCAATGCAATGGATGGCACGGTAAATACCCGGACAAGACATCAATTTCCACCTGCGACAATATCAACAATCAGTGTGAAACCCCTAACGTATGATAATTCTGGAAACATTTTTAAATTATCTTGATTTTCTTCAGTTCTGCGTCAAAATCATCGATGCTATGACTCCCGGATCGTCATACGTAACTTACAAGAGCGACTGCTACTACGCTCCCAATATTCAGGTAGAAAATCATCGATCATAATACCACCGTTAGCTCTCGTGGTGGCAGATCGGCTCTTTCATTCGAAATTAGAGGAGATCTGTCATTGCAAAATGACATCTTCTAGGTCAACCCCCAAAATCTCTCTCAAATCCAAACCAAGGGCTGCTATCCGTTCCAAGATGGATCTCAGCCAGTAAAGAGGTTTGTGATTATTGATTCGAATATAGACTCATCTTGCTAGTAATCCTGTTTTTACCAATGAAATGTCATGATCTCAAGAATTATTGAGTAATAGACTTCATTATGGGAATAGTTAATATCAGGTGTGACGCAACCAACTATAGATAGAATACTGCGATAGAAGATCTTTAGACACAAAGAAGAGCTCGTAAATTATATGCAAACAGATATTTCTGGTCATTAATTCCAGATGGTGGTATTGCTTCTGCAACGATCGGGATTATTGCAACTCGTCCTCTCTCCCATCTCCATTTCTGCTCATTTCTCTCTTGCTCGCTCTCAAATATCCCCTCTTCGGCCAGTGATTGTTTCTCCATTTGTGTACATTATCCCCTCTTGTCCATTTGCCTACCCCATCTCTGCACGAAATCCTCACAGATCTCAGCCTACCCCAACCTGTTTTCCTGCCATAGTCTAGTCCAGTGATTATTCTTTATTATGCTCAGGCAGTGTCATGGAATGAATAATGATATATCAGAATCCGGTCTTGAACAGCATAACAGCTACGTGTTGAATGTAGAAGTAGATGAAGTGATTCGTCTCGTGAGTGACGTAACTACCAAAGTTGCGACCTGAAACAAATTTTTCCGTTGACGTAGGTCTTCTGAGTCTGGGGACATGTGCAAGATTCTCACCGACAACACAGTGCCAGCTCGGCTGATATCGCTTGTCGAACTCTTCCTTGATGTAGGTTGCAATGTCCTGATAAATCACTCTCATTAAATACTCAAAGACTGATGTACATCGAGCTACATTACGAGAGCCATTCTTTCACGACTAATAATTTCGAAACCCAGGCAAACATCGGCCATTCTGTCCTTAGAAATAAACAATGAGTGCTGGGAGGTAACGAAAGAGGGAGTCGCGTGAGGGGAGGGAAAAGAAGAAAAGGGAGGACTGTTGCTCAGAGACCAAGGAGGAGACTCTCCCTCTGTGGAATGTGTACGAATTGCTTACACCAACAACGGATGCGTGACCCTGTGGCCAAACATCCAGGGACGCGCTATTGCGCAATGTCCAGTGCTTTTAGATTCCATAGAAATTTGCAGTTTTTAGTATCCAGTAATACATCCTCGATGACTCTAAACTTCCTTCTCGACTACCTTTTCGATTGCTTTTACATTCTATAGTACGAAATGCACTCACTTATCCATCCTCAATGATTCTCAAGCATACCTTCTCGACTCTATACTTGCTCATGGCATCAATGGCCACTTGCATCGCCGCTTTCTGCATTTCCTCCGGCATATCCGTCGATTTCACCACGCACTCAGTCGCTTTCTTATCTCCGGTTCTCGACGAGGACGATTGATCATCACTGCCACGAATGCGCTGAAATCGAATACTATGGTAGGGAACGTTGTGATCCGAAGAGTGTGATAGACTTCACGTGCACTTATTTCTACCCACAACAGCACTCATTCCCGAGATTCTCAGAGTGGGCCAAACAAAAAATAGATAGATTGAGAAGGAGAGGGGAGCTATCAGTTTCGCGCACTCTCAAACAGTTCTTGTGTGGAGTAAGAAGGATATCATGAGTCAATAAGCCAACAATAGACTATGGCGCCGGGATGATAGGTACAAAATAATACGAAATTTCAATAGAAGCGTGATCGATTTGATTAGAGATAGCGCTCGGCGGTAACTAAATTAGTCACTCCGAGCCGCATCAAACCTGCTCAATATCATCAGCAGCAACAGTATCGTAGAGATTATCACCCATGGAGAAGAGGGAGCTATCAGATGACCGCACCGAGTGTGAATTGACCACTTATAAGATAGAGATAGAAGAGAACAAGAGAGGGAGATGTGTCTCAAACATTGGAACCATCATTGTCCAGCTTATCCCATCTCTCTAACACCTCGAAGGGATGAGGGATTCACACGATTCTCGCGTTACCTATAGAACAGAAGTGTAGTTTGGAGAAAACAGATCTTCAACTAACTTTTTTGCCCTCAACATTAGAATTATGATATCCCAAAGGCGTATCAATTATCCGAGCCAGCAACTACTATAATGTAAGATGCATGATACCATAATGGTGAATACACAGATAATTTCGATCAGGCAACATACCGTAGACTTTCTGCTAGTGATCGATGACATTCCCGAGTCGTCCGAGTCCTCTCTGCTGTCGATGCTCAACTTGATCTCCCTGTTCTCCTTTGCGGGATACTCTCTGATCTCGGGGGAAGACGGAGTAGAAGTCTCTTCAGCCTCGCCTAGGACGTAGACTGAGCAGTAGGGGAATGCGAGACACAACGGTACTTCGTTCATGTTGCGGCTTATCGAGATGAAGAAGAGGAGAGGAGGTGGGGAATGAGTGAATGGATGAGAGTGCTAATCGGAAGAAGTTAGAGCGCAAACAGTCGGGTGATTACAGTGAGAGGAAGCAAGAAGATGGGCTTATTGTCAGGAGAAATTGAGATGGGTTAGATATCATCTGATGCTCTAGGGATGGAATGAGCCTACGGATCAGATCGAGATTGAGAGAGATACACAGAGATTCCCGAATCAAACAAGACATGTGCACAATTAGAGTTTATTCGAAGGAAGCCATCAACAAGGATTACAATGGGCGAAGGATGAAGTGAATAGGGGAGAAACACGTGTCCAGGATGGAAGGATCAATAGGATGAATGGAGAGCAGCAATGACAGGAAAATTGGATACCTAATCAGCGAATCTACGATTGACAACGCATTCGGATTACAACGGGTTGTTGATGATGCATGAATGGAGTAAGGTGATTGTGTACTGTACGTGTGTGTACTAAGTTGGATATTCTATGAGGGTACCGGTTTCTACTTCGTGGGGGTTGCAACGAGATACAGGACACTTCTACGATCTCACCAGATCCCTCAGGCAACGGAGTCTACGGCTCCGGCCATCTAAGACGACCTCAACATCTATTCGACGGATGAAGCCGTCTCAAAAGAACCATAAGTCTACACTAAACTTGATTCCCTGAGTGATTGGTCATTCAAATACCACTGATAACGACAAAGAAGGATTTGTGAACAAAGGTGAGAAGTAGAAGTAGCCTGTATATGGGGTAAGTAGGTGCCAGTGACTTGTCAAGTGCGAATGAGGGGTTACGGGTCGGTTCTCGAGTCGAAATCGCGCTTTCCACCCTGTTTGGCTACTAATCGGACGTTGGATATGGTCATTTCATGGGAGACCGCCTTGCACATATCATAGATGGTGAGAGCGGCAATGGAGACTGCAGTGAGAGCCTCCATTTCCACTCCTGTGCGAGAGACGGTCGAGACGGTTGAGTGGATGCGAACGGAAGGAGGATCCTGCAATATTCATACTATTGCCACCGATTGGTCTAAGGATCAAAGGATTCTCCTGTAATCAGTCGCTGTTGCATAATTTGAATACAGGTTATGAATGGTGAAGGGGATATCTCACCTCAACAATCTCAAAGTCTGTCTCTGCTTTGGTGATGGGAATATTGTGGCAGAGAGGAATGAGAGAGGACGTAGCCTTTGCTGCAGAGATCGAAGCGATCCTGCAATTGTTGATTTGAGATATCAAAGATACTGGGTTACGGTAGGCTAGTATGATCTAGGTTACAATGACTGAGAGCAGTCAATCTAATCGATATCTCACCTTGCAACAGAGAGGACGTCGCCTTTCTTGAGATTGTTGGAGCGAAGCTGAGAGAGGATCAGCGGGGTGAGCTGAAAGCACATCATTAATGACATACATTAAGTAAATCTGAATTTTGTGGTTCCAGTAGGTTACTGTAACTATGGGCCACAGGAGGCTCCAAGGTTACAATAAGCTACAGCAAATATTGGTTACGACCAACCTACAGTAATTTTATTCTACTGTTGGTTTCGGAAACTTTGGATTACGGTAGGTTACTTTAGAATTCGGTAATAACGTACCATAATAGTAGCCTCAGCAGTGGCTGTCCTCTTCGAGATCTTCTTGTCGCTCACATCCACTTGATGTGCAGTACCGTCGCCACGAAGATGAGTGAGAAGAGAATCTGAAGAGTAATTATGAATCTAAGTACTGTAGCCCTGACCTATAGCAGCGTCCCAAATGAATATATAGTCTGAGTAGAAACTCAGTTGCAGTTCCATATACCGTACACTCAGTTGCAGTTCCATATACCGTACCCTACAGCTTTTTAAACCTTCAGTTTCGATAAATATTTCATCCTCAGATACAGTACACCACCAAATACTTAAAGTAGTGATTACTACCGTACCACTCAGTTTCACAGTTCCAGTTTTAGTTTCAGTTAAGCTTAAGCAGTTTTAGATCGCAGACGCGTGGGCAGCTAAGATATCACAGTTGTTTACCAGTCTGTGTACCGGATGTACGGTTGCGAAAATTAATATCCCGATGATATCATACGCAACATGTTGCTCTGCTAGCTTCGCCCATTCCTTCACTCTTTGTACTGTAGATAGGATCTAAGAGATTTGAAAGGCACCCACTCAACACCACATGAATTGCATGATCGATCGATATGATACTGAGGATGTTTGACCCTTAGACCCTCTAACGTTGGGTTTTTAAACCGTTGAGCCAGAGTTTTCGATTATAAATGATGAAAAAACTGACCCGATTTGGTAGCATCAGTGGAGAAAGCGCGAAGTGACATGGAGAACCGAGGTGTGCGATGAGTATTATGCAGAAGATGACGGAGAGAGGAATTCAGAGGGGCAAGGTATGTTGAGGAAGACCCATTGTGGAGAGAGGAGTGCATGGAGGGAAGAGGAAGGAGACCCGTCTCAGCATCATGAGTTGAGATGGATGAGCCAGAGTACGATGGAGTAGAGTAGAGAGGATAAGGGAGAAGGTTTACCCGCCGATCAAAATCATCGGTCGATTCTTGAGGTGCTGGAGATTCTCCACACCTGAAATCTGCACTGATTTGCGAAAAGAAACGTGTTGGTCAGAAATCGATAATCTCTCACGGACACATTTCTTCCCTACTCGCTATGCGATCTGAGTGAAAACGGAGCGAATGAGAAAAGTTAGCGAGCTGGCAGACAAAATCCGTCCGTAAAGAGTATAGAGGAACCGGTTCTCAAGGGTAAATGAGAGATAGGGAGGAAAGGGAAGAGACAGGGAGGAGTTCCTAACCTGCGTGTTGCTTCTTCTTTCGTTTAACTGCCTTGGAAATGGTCTCGGACAATTCCTCATTCGTTGCTCCAGATCTCATGACGTCTCGTAGAGAGACTTCAGAATTACCGTGAAGACACACCTGAAGAAAAGATAAGAGTGTTTGGCCATTCGGCTGTCAAATCGATTCCCGTCCATCTTGAGAATTTGGCATTGAGAATGGCGAAAAGGAGATAGCGAAAGGAGATTATCTGCCTATACCGAGAACCCTTTCGCTTTCCTACTGTACAACAAATCCCCTTCCTTCCGTCCCATTTTCTTGATAGTCGTTCATTCTATCTGATCTTCGGCAGGATACATCACCGGTGTAATATGTCTCCGCTCCACTATATTCACTATAGACAGAGGGGATACCCTGAGGCTATTCTATCCGTCTCAGTGGCTAGATGTTTGGAATATAAAGGAAGAAGGATTCAGGAAGGAATTCAAGTTAACATCCACCCACTTTTACCAGATTGGTTGAAAATGTTGCATAAAGACAAATGATCAATGATCAATAAAGCTTACCTTAAGATTTCCATCTGCAGTCACTCTCACTCTATTGCAAGTAGAACAGAAGTGTTCAGTCATCGAAGTGATGAATCCAAACTCTCCCTTGTATCCACGAATTCGGAAGGCCTTCAATGGAACATATTACCCATCATCTATCCTGATCACACACTGTCCACACTTAAAAGACTCATGGACTCGACACTTAGAAGACTTCATCATGACAGAAATGACTCAGCTACCTGTTACTCATCAATCCTTCAAACAACAGTTCTTGGGTATTGCGAAACGAACTGTCCAGTGACCGAGATGGTAAACAAACCTTGGTGGTATCATTGGGAGTGTCCACGAGACGATAGACCTTGTCTCCGAATCTCTCTTGTACTCGCGACCACATGTCCTTGTAGGAGAAGAACTTATTGAGCGTGAACTTATTCCCTCCGAATGGCATGAACTCAATGAAGCGAACCGAGAGATTCTGTAATGGGAGTGGGATTACTGCTTGACCTTTCCAAATGATTGTCGACAAAAATCTGCCTTCCAAACACAGGCAAACATCAGTTTAAAGAAAAATTCGCCAAATTGACCCGATATTCATACTAAACGAAATCGAAATGGGGAAGCCTGTCATCTGTTTATCGATATCGCAAGTGAAAAAAACTAACCCTGTCCTTGGTCATCTCGATAAAGTCACCAATCTCCATATCGTTCACGTTCTTCATTACCACGACATTCACCTGCAATTTTGGATTTATAACTAATAAAATCATTTATTTTGGCAACTCAAAATCGATAAATACCTTGACAGAGTCGAATATTCCCTCTGCATTCTTGATCGTCTCCATCACTTTCTTGAATCCATTAGTCCTTGTGATCATCATGTATTTCTCCGGATTCAGAGAATCCAATGAGATGTTCATCTAAAATTGCGTTTTACCTTCCATTTCTACTCCGTTTTGACCATTAGATCAATGTTCAGTTACGTTTTTTTAGCTCCTTTCATCATCTAAAAGTAATAAAAAATGCCCTTCTTCCTGCACGATCAAAGCACAACTATCGTACAGGATCTGTTGAATATTTGCACCGCAGAAATGGTTCCTTATTCATCCATAAAACCAACCCTCGATGGCCCTTCCACCTCTTCCCTCCACTTTCTTTCTTTTCAACACACTCCTTTCATCCCTTACACTCTCGCACTCTTGACCGAGAGTAGCGCGCGCTCCCTCATCTGCCTCCGTGGCGCAATCGGCAGCGCGTTCGGCTGTTAACCGAAAGGTCGGTGGTTCGAACCCACCCGGGGGCGAAATCTTTTGCCGAATTTACCTGGCTCAATCCAGCATCTCTCAACTCCTGGAGTCTCTTTCCGATGGCGATTCCATTAGTGGTAACTCCGATCTGAGTGACTCCCTCAACCGCCTTGATTCTTCCTGAAGAAATCAGATGTTTTGCTTCTATTTCGAGAAGAATCAGCAAGAGAGCAATAGCATTTTTACGAGCATATGAAATGTGTTTACTTCGCTTTTGCATGTGATGCACGCTTGTTTTCGTGCAAGGAATTCAAAAACAGTCTAAGCAAATCAATTAATCGAAAATAAACAACTCACTAACGATATCCGTGAAATCTTTCCTCACGCTAGGTTCTCCTCCAGTTAGTCGGATCTTGTCCATTCCATGGGCCGCGAACACCTTAAACCGTTGTTTTGACACGGAAAAGCGACACTCTCCCCATTTTTCTTGATCTCTCGTCAAATGTCGTTTACCTCAACGATTCTGATGATTTCATCGACTGTGAGTAGATGGGGCTTGGGAGTGAGGGGAACGCCCTCGGCGGGCATACAGTAGAGACCTTGAAAGGATATTGATTGATGAATTTGATCGATCGCCTTCAATCTCTAATTGATCTTGATCGTAATCTCCGTCTAGCTATCATCAATCTTTCGGCGGATAGTTCACTAACACTTTCACAAGGGTTTCCCTCTCGTCAACACTGTACTCACAGGACACTTTACAGTGTTGACCTGAGACTGGAGGGGGTTTACAGCTGATAGATAGACCAA
The DNA here is from genome assembly GCA_900490705.1 of Pristionchus arcanus. Classification (NCBI taxonomy): domain Eukaryota; kingdom Metazoa; phylum Nematoda; class Chromadorea; order Rhabditida; family Neodiplogasteridae; genus Pristionchus; species Pristionchus arcanus. Next base: position 145,839 of record LS488742.1, on the reverse strand, counting down.
GATTCAAGAGTATAGATGATCAATACTCACATCTCAGATTGCACTTCTCTGTCAAGGCTATTCTCAGATATGTGTGTTTCCGACCGAAGTTGTCCTCGAATGGAGGAAGTAGGGATGATGCTGCTTTCTCACGGATGGCAGCCTGCAAAATTAGTTATTTTTTGCAAAAGTATATTTAAATCGGAAAAAATACAATGAAAATGGGGCAAAACGTACCTGAATGGCCTCTCTTCGTATCCTCAACTGGCTTTCCCGAGAGAGTTCGGATGCTGAATCGACTGGAGGAGGCTTCACAATTTCTTTGACGGTATCTAAATGGATTCGGTTTCACAACTACCGTATCCCTAAGTACATCGTCGAGGGGAGGGGAGGAAATTATGCAAAACTCGGAAACAGTACCAGTAAGGATAGTGGATGCTGCGGCAGCCGGCGAGGCAACAGTATCAGAGATCATTCTGCTCGATAGCAGTTGGGTGGATCGCACCAAGGGGCCGAGTCGAGAACCCATGGTTCTGCAAGGGGAAAGATTCAGTCGAGCAATAGAGACAAGAGCCGATAGCAATCGGTTAAAAGGGGGGG